>KZ308261.1:2959-18925 GCA_000376725.2 Ladona fulva
GGCGGCCCACAGACCCTAATTGTAGCATAAATCTTTGCTTAAAAATTTGCAATAACTCTGTATTTCTTTGAACTCCATTTCAGGTGCTCTCAAATGGCTCAAGTATTCATCCTCCAAGTGCAATTCAACTACCCCTAAGACATTCCAGCAGTGAGGGAGTGCTGACTAGAAGAAGCCCCGTCAATGGCTTCCAGCATCTGACTCACAACCATCACACACAATTCCCCAGCACCCTTACAGAACATACCATAGAACCCGACTCTTTACAAATAGGAGAAGTAGATGGAGGCACCATGTCTTCCCACCTTCCACTGGGACAGATGAAGGAATCTCACCCTCATTCCGTGAACATAATGCAGAGATCTGTTTTCCCTCTGCAGCATGGTGGAAGTGTGCAGTGTCTGATGAGTGCTGGTTTGCATGGAGTGTCAGAGTGTGACGAATCAGTTAAAGGTGACATAGTTGGGACGCCAAGTTCAGATGGGGGTTTGAAGGACTCCGAAGGGATTGAAAGTGAGCTGAAGAGGAGGATGTCTGTGCCAAATCTTCAGGAGAGCAACAGTATGGGAAGCATACACTCTGCATTCTCAGAGGACTCTCTAACAGGAACAGAAATGATGGCTCCTGTCACAGAACTGATATCCTCCGGTGAGTAATGAATGCTATTACATCACTTCCAGATAGCTAAATTTAAGGAAAGGATTTAGGGTAACTTAGGGTGTGCGTCCAGGAAAAACTGGAGGAATAATCAGAGATGAAAGAATTCTTGTAAGAACAGCATTAGAAACTTAGAAAAAATAGCTAATCCAATTCAATTTTCCCAGTTTCCGTTGATTAATACAATATCGTCTTAATGTCAAGTATGGCATTGACAAAGGTCCTTATTCCTTTTTTTTTGGTTTAAATCTACATCTGCATTCATACTTTGCTAGCTGCATATTGGCTTATGACTGGAAAGGTAGTAAAAAAGTGTTAATTTTTCAATTAATTAACTCTCTTAAATTTACTACTATTGTGGTTGGTTCACAGAAAGAATAGTTTTTCAAAATATTATTTTAGCATTTACCTTTCTCACATTACCTTAATATTCTCTTATTTGATTAGTTTAAATTGCTGTAAGGCTGCATAATATTTCATTTAATATTTGATTTCTCTAGACTCCTCTGTGCTAGAATTATTTCTTATCCAGCTTTGAATTTCCCCTCCTTTCAAGTATTCTGTATCTGTGTCAGCAAGCATTTTAGAAATGCTTTATCAGTATTGAACTTGAACAGTATTGAACTGCTTTATCATTGAACTACTTTATATTGAAGTTGGTTATAGCTGTTGGTTTTACTGACATCACATTTGATACAATCATCACATTTCATCGATTGGGACTCATCTTTTGTGTTCCAACAAAGTTATTGAAATAGATTTATCTATACCTCTAAAATTTACTTATACAACTTCATATCTTTTGGCAGTAAAAAGCTCAGTATATCAGACAGGTGTTTATATGTTTTTGGGTGTAATGCATCAAATAATTTTTAGTCAGTAATTTAAATGAAGTAGGTATTTGGAAAGAAGGATATGATTGAAATAGCAGCCATGGAATAGTGCTGTGATTCAGGTTTTGATCAGATAAATTAATTATTATAAGAATATCACATATAAGATCATATATAAGATCAATTTATTATAAGAAAATAAGTAGCATGGGAGAAATTTATCTTGATTCTTGAAATCGCTCTTTGTAAATAAGAAATGTTTTTAGTAGGATATATACATTGGTGGGATTCAAATTTTCAGGAACAGTTTCTTATTTCAATGGAGTGTTCATCTACACTCAGTAGTCTTCAGTGCGTTTAATTTTCCCTATTATTCTAATTTAAGAAATTATCTACAAAATTTTAAGGTGAAGTAAGAGTGGAGAATTTCAGCAAATTTAAGCATCCAGAGGCCCTAGGCACAAGGACCAATTTGAGGCTGCTCTAAAAGATTATCCATCATATAAAATGACAAAATATCCTTTTCTGGACCCTTTTAATGATGAGGACAGGACCTCAGCCAGTGCCTAGTTTGCACAATGCTAAATCCATCTCTTTTCATAATTAATCATTGCAATTATATTCTCATTTTAATGAGCTATTCGTAGTACCCTTATTTACTCTGTATGTAGCAATTTGGTGTGAAATAGCTGATTCCCACTACTGGGTAGAGTATAGCTTAGGTCAATAGCTTGTCTGTGCCCACACTGTATATAGTATCACCCACCAATTTTGTATGCATCTTTATCTGTCAAATTTGGCTTTTAGGGCCAGATTTCAAAGAGAGTTTCTCATTCCAAAACTAAGATCCTTCAGACAATTGTCTACAACCCAAGATCTCTATCTAATTTGCAAATGCATATTGAATGAGTTACTAAGTTACATGAAGGTGGAAGGTCAATCTGAAGGTCTTTCTCTTTTATTCTGATTAGCTTTTCTGTTTCTAGTTGTCATGAAAGTGGGTTTCTGTTCAGATATAACCTACAGCCTTATATTTTGAACTTTAATCATTAGATAAATAGATTGTCTGATTTAGATGGATTCAAAGGGATCTCTATTCCACATTTACTAATATACTCATGATTTATTATGATTGCTGCTTTAAGATTGGCTCTTGATTTCTAGAAATTTTATTGTGATTAACAACTCTATCTTTTAATAGATTTATATGAAGGACTATGTTTAGGGTGTCATAATCCCCAAGCCACTTAAAATATATGAATTGAGCATTGTGATGTAGGTGATGATGGAGATTATACATTAATGTCAACATTATTTATAATTATTTTCTGCTGTTTAGATTAGTGCTTGTATTTTAATAGTTATAATAATATTTTTGATAGTTATAATATTAAGCCATGCATACTTTTTTAGATGAAGTTTAAAGTTAAATTTCTGATGATTTTTAATTTCTTACCTTACATCTTATTTTTAGGAGACACAAAGGAAGTCATAGGACTTAGTATATTCCTCAATGAATTATCTTTACTCATCACACAATTGCTAATATTACAAACAGATTATTAAAAACTTCTCTTTACCTGAAATTTAATCTGGTGAAGGTCTAATTAAGAACTGTTCCCATTGGACATTTGCATTCAAAAGATATTAAGGTCAGAAATTATGATCCTTAGACATATCAAACTGGAGTTAAAGTTTGACTTTTCTGAGGCATGTTTGAGGTTTTTTCTAGAGATTTTTATTTTAAAGTTTTGCAGAAAGTTTCACTATAAAGAATTGGTAGACAGCCTTTACTTTTCTGATACCACAAGGATTCTTGTAAAATTTAGCATATCAAATGAATAGAGCTTAGGAGCAACTCACAGAAATAAGAGAACAGTCTATACTTTCCTAACTCTGAAAAGATTAATAAAAATGTATGTGGGTTAGACAAAATGAAGGCAATGGAAAAGCTCTTTTTGTTATAAGAGTACTTTGATACGATTTCAGAGAAGTATGGTGATATTTGTTTGCCATGTTGTATTTCTTATGATGAACCCATAATCAAGTAGGTACCCAGTAAAATTTTGCGAGATACTATGAGAGACTATTCATCTCTTTTAATTTCTCAACCTGTGGCAATTGTGGGAAAAAATTTGTTATAAAGCCATATAATTTGTTTCAGTTTCTTCTCATCCGATGACTTCTTTAAGATATTGTACATAGTATACAATTGTTATTGAAAGATTATCCAAGGTTGAAAACGCTTCCTTCATAGAATTGACCTGGCCTAAAAATAGAACACCTTTATCATAATTATTTATATGACATTTCTCAGAGGTACCTAATTCATATTTTCACTAGAGATATAGTACTGGAGGATGTGCAAATAGTGCAACTGCACAAGGCCCCACAGTTCCACATTATAGAAATATTTATCTCGGTCATAAGTAAATCATTCCATCATCAACCAATCTAACCATGTTTTCAGACTGTTAGATTAATATTGTCACTTATAAGCCATGCAATTACACATGCTATTTCTGCATAGCTTTTTCATATTTATCAAGAGACAGGAAAAAGTTGCATCAGTCTCTGCATTTCCCTCAGGTGGGCCCTGGTGATACATTTTGAATCCATCAATGACAATAGTATGCAAAGAGATTAAGAAAGCATATTTTGAAAACAACAGACACAGAACCAAAAGCATTTTTGATATTTTTATTTGGAAGACTTCCATTTATGCAAAATAACATTTAAATGCAGATTGAGATCATCTACAGCATTCACTTATTAGTAGAGATTCATTTCAGCTGATTATATGATATCGAAATCCAACTGTGTTTCATTAGATTTGAAATTGAAAATCAGAATCTTTGTGTTTTCTGATACTGATTTATAATCTTTCTTACTGACATAAATGTATGAATGGATTTGGTGATTTCTCATGATACCAGTAGCTCATATAATGGATATATTTCTCCCACAGCTTTGATATGAATGTTTCTATATCTATGAAGTCTTGATTTGGAATATAAGCTCTGGATATTAAGTAGAATGTGTGCATTTTCATAGCAATTACTTAGCTCATCTGTTTATTGTAATACTTTTACATTGAATTTATTGTATACTAATACATTGAAGGTCATAATATTTCTAGCCATTTTCTGAATAGAAAAGTTTAAGGTAGGCCCTTAAGGACATTCGTCAGGGCTAAAATGATAGGTTCCCAAAATTTAGAAATATCCTATTCTGAATGTTACTTATCACATTATTAATAAGTAATTCTGCATCGAGTATGTAGGTGTGGTGTTCTTACAATATTATGTAATTATTGCATAAATTCAGTCTGGATTGAAGGTTTAACTAAAGCAGAAATATATAAACCCTAATTGGCTGAGAAATTGCTCTTCAAAAAAAATAATCTTATGGAGAAGTCATTTAACAGTAACTGTTGGAGTATTAGGGAGGACTTTGATTTGTTAATTTCATGATAAATCTGGCTTGAAATGTAGAAAGGCAATCACTATCCTTATGTTACTGTAATGAAGTGAATATATTAGAGTAGCATACCCATTCAATTAACTTTCATTTTCATCTCAGTATCATAGGAACTTTCGTATTAATTATAAATTAATCACTTAATATATTTATATATACTTTTCGAGAATATAACTAGATATGCTCTCATTCATTTGGTTGGTTTCGGCTATGATTCTTTGGATTAGATCTGAAATTACTAAAGGGAGACCTTTCATAGGTTTTGAAGATTTTTATCCTAACACACATAATTAAATTTACGTGTCCTACTAATTGTGTTTCTTCAGCTTTATTTTTCCTTTGTTGATTTTTTCAAGGAAAGGCATTTTTTGCAACATTTTGCTTTCTTGGCTTTCGGAATAGTATTTCTATGCATTCCTGGCTTTAAGTTTCGAAAAAGTATCTAATTTTTATTATATTTCGGAAAAGCATTTTTCATTTTTTTATTTCGGAAAAGTTTTTCATTTTTATCGTATTTATAAAAAGTATTTTATTTTTATCATATTCATAAAAAGTATTTCATTTTTATCTGATTTCGGAAAAGAATTTTTCATTTTTTATTTCGGAAAAGTAAGTCATATTTATCGTATTTATGAAAAATATTTCATTTGCATCACATTTGTATATAGTGTTTCATTTTTATCATATTTTTTGTCTCGGTTTAGAAGCATACATGATGATCCTCTTATCGCAACTTCCGCCGCGACATTATAAAAACATCGCGCATACTGATTCTCCCGGAGCATAAAAAACGTTGACCTCAAAATTAGCGCGAGCTAACGCGCGAGGCCTTCCTTTGAGATGCTCTTCATCTTCGAATATGAGATCATTTCTCACCTCATAAATCGTGCACGACCAAGGTTAGGAGGACTAAAGAGCGTCTCACAATAAAGTCCTGCCTTTTTAAGTCGACGGGAAGGCTACCTGATTTCAAATCCAGAATTGTAAGCAAGGCTTCACTAATGGTAACCCTCCTCCACTTGCTACTGCCGGACCAAGGATTTTTCCGAAAGGACTGAGGTCTGCCTTTGACGTCATCTTATAAGAGCCTAGTTACTGGTGCACAAAGCTGGTTGACTTAAAAAAATTCGATTTATGATCGATGATTATCGATTTGCGTTTCTGATACGTTTGAAAATCATCTTCTTGAAATTTCGTTTCCCAAACCTATCGATTTTATTCATAGCTATTGTGACTTCTTCAATCTACACCTCGGAACATCCTAAGCGTCACTTTTCCTCGCAATCGATCGTACTTTGGCCCCACATCGTGACCTATTGATTAATATACATATATACATGATGCATGTATTCTTTGGTGAATGGAAAATGTTTATTATGTGTAAATTTCGAATCTGAACAAGAAATTGCACTGGCTGGAGAGAAATCCTTTTTGTTAAGAACACAACATTTCGTAGTCCATAGTTTGAATTTGAATTTTAAATTTTTTTATGCTCAGGGAAGTTCCCATAGAGCAGCACAAAAAAACAAGTAATGTAAAAGTACAAAAATGTATGGAAATAAAAAAAAATCTCGACAGAAATAAAAAATATACAGAAAATCAAAAGAATGCACTGCAGAAATACAAAAATCTGTGGAAACTCCAATTAGATGCTAGAGTTACCTTCCATAATCTTCTAATCAATAATACATCGATTCTGTTATCTTCTAATCCATAATATAGTTGCTTGATCTTTTCTAATTAACTCGCTTTCCAAGCCTTGGAATATACCTTCTTTCTATTGCTTTTTGATTGTTGAACTGCTCTCCAATTAAAAACAAGAATTAGTGAAAATGCTTTTGTTTATTTTGATTGGGGGCATTGTTGAGCTCGAGAGTAACAATGTCGACTGGAAATTGATAGTCGTCCTTTGTTGTATTAATGTGGTTCTTTAAACATGTTCTTATTCCCTTTATCACTGCCTGTTAAACCATTGGGTTATGACTAAGCAAAAAATTCATATAAATCTACAATGTAAAATATGTATATAAAGGTGCAAACATTTTTGCTTTTACGGGTATATCCGGACATAATTTACGGGACACCTATATTTTTTTTTAGGAGCGTCAGGCACCTTCATGCCGGCCCCGAACTTTATAGTAAATTAATGCTATTTAATTTAGTAATAATTATTGATACAAAACAATAAAATTAAGTAATAATTTAGTAAAGTAGTAATTAATCAAGTAATTTAAGTAATAATATTTGATTAAATTTTGATTGTAGTCAAAATTGTGTATCAAAAGCGTTCAGGAACTCACGGAAAAAATGTCCGAATATTTTCATATTTGTTTATGTTTAGTTTATTCTTATAACTGAAAGATGACGGAAATCGTGCCATCATGTCCGGTTGCGGAGTGAAGAACCGTCCGGAATTATTGATCGTAAAAATTTTGAGACGAGAGTATCAACGCATGTTTTTAAGGCGTTTCCCATCACATATCACATAGCATTTCTTATTTACAATAACTTTGACTAGAAAACAAACCCGTTTCCTTTGCAAAAGAAAGAAGGCATATGATCATAAAATACACCGTTCTTGGGAGTTTATCCATGTTTTTTGTCTTTAGGACAGTGAAAATAAAATGTCTCGTGGTTTCCAACCCACAGGGCTTGATAGAAAACTGCTTCGGTTCTTTATTGCTTTGGAATCACTCCCTTGTGAAAAAAACGGACCGCCGTGAAAAATATTTCTTAAATCTTTGAGTCGTGAGATTTCTCTACGTGTAACTGATCCATGAAACGCTGAAGGACACTGAAAAAAGTGTTAGACTTGCTCCGTGAGATTTATGCATCTTCCAACACTGTTCGAGGTGTAGGAAATGGGAATTTTAAGTGTCCTGTGTAAGTTCAGAGATGAGTGACAGATTTCTTCCTTAGCGCAAGAATAACGAAGGAAAATTAGAAATGGACCCAGAAAAATCAGTGGATGACGAGTCGAAAGAAATACGAAAGAAGTGGAAAAGCGAAATGATTGAATGCAGTTGTACCTCGACGTACGAACTTAATTAATTCATTTAGGAGTCCGTAACTCGAAAATTTTGTACCTCGAAATTCAGTTTTCCATCATACCTTTTCGGGTTTTTCTAGCACGAAATTAAGTTTGCATATAAAGATCAAAAGGAATGAGAAAAAAAATCGTATGTCGAAAAGTTCGTGTGTGGGGCGGTTCGTAAGTCGAGGTGTCACTCCACTTTGAAATAAAGAAGAAAAACTCTGAAAATGTTATCGGAAGCTAATTGAAAACAGCGTGAGACTGTTAACATTTGCAACTGACAACCCCAGTTTCGAGGAATATACCCTGAAGTTTGCGGCGATAAATTAAGCCGAATCTTCTCTGCAAACGTTATAAATACAGGTTTATTTCATATCATATAATCATAAACATTTTGTCCTTTATTTAAAGAAAAAACGTGAGGACGCAGTCGCTCAAAAAGTCCCCGAAAGACCTTCTAAGTAATTCACAAATGTTTATTGCTTTATTTCATTGTTGCGCTTGTTGAGACATATCAACTTGGAAACCAGCAACAATGCTACGCGACAATGGCGCTCAGTTTTCTTTTAATTTGAAGCCATCCCAGAATAATAGAAGGTTGATTCCTCTAATTTTTTTTCATCAGCCCTTCAAGGTTTATGATGGGTTTTAAACGATGCTTTTCACCACTTCAAATATAATCCCCGACGCTTTGGACACGGTTTTTTTTCCCTTAAGATCTATAGAATCATCTCGAAAGATCCTGTGTGTTTTCGAACGCTCTGATTCCCCTTCGTAGAGAGAGAAAGAGAAGGAGAAAGTGTCTGATGAAAGTGAGGGAAAAGGAAAGGTTCCGTTGCAGTTGAAATGTGCGGGATGGGTTTTTGAATTCTCCCTTGCAGAAGAAGCTGTGCTAAGTAGACCGGAGATCTTCACACGAACTGAATAGCCCGAGGATCACTTTTTGTTTCGTAATTTGTGAGAACAAACTCAAGTGATTCTGAAGTCTCTTAAACGATTACAAATGAGGCGCAGTTCTATATTATCGCTGTGCTATTTTTTTGAGCGCTTCGAAAGCTTTGGTCATATCGCACGTGAACCCCCACCGGGAATCGAACCCGGAACCGCTTACATCAAAGTCGAAGTCGTTATCCACATGACTATCCGGAGGCTCTATATGGTATTGCATTAGATTTAATTTTCATAGAAATTAAATAAACAGATATTGTTAATCAATGCAATACTCCATAAAGATTCTTTCACATGTTTTAGATAAGGGATGGGACCCTTTAGTACTGCATGAAGTACCATTTGATTGATCTCATATGCAATTATCAAGTTGCACTTGGGTAGTGTACTGCCTACAATTGAAAGCAGAACTTAAGAATTCAAGTCGCTAAGGAAACTTAAGTAGAATACCTTCCGATTAATTTTCACTTGAAGTTATAAACGAGATTGGCCAGAAAATATTTACTTGCGAGTATTTGCTTCAGGGAGTTAACCAAGCTTCATTGGACACCCGAAAAAATCGCATGAGGCCTACAGGCAATCTATCTAAATCAGGCTTTTCATTGCTCATCGAGACAGATTAGCTTGGTATATACGTGAAGGTGTGATTATTTTCAATATGTTGATGTCTCCTAATTTTATTAAATCATATCCGTTTCCATGACGAGATTAGATTCCATGAAACATTATTGAGCAAACGTTGGAATTCCTGAACTATGTTTTTGAATGTGTCATTCTTATTCTAAAAGTTGTAAAGGCAAAAAAATGTTACGTATTTATGGAATTTTCTTTCTTTTTCATCAGGCTTGATAATAAACGAGTATTACGAAACTGATCGTCTTATTAAATGTCTTCACTGCAGAACTTTATGTATTTACTTATTCATGCGTACTAGAAGAGTTGTAATAATATTACTTCTTCCTAAAGTAAGTACTAAAGGTGATCCGATTCGTTAAGTATTCTCACGACCAATTTGAAAGCGTAACCTTGATGCTGCAATATGTAGGGTGGGAATCATTAAAATAAAGAGGATTTATACTAATGCATAGTATGCTAAATAAATTACATGATAATAGATCTCCGTAGATGCGGTAGAAATTATGCTTCCTACTTCATAAGCCAATCATATACGGGAAGAAAATTAAAGAAATAGATGCTAAAACTTGCTTCTTCAAAATTCATTTTTTCCGATACGCTGTAGTTATACCTTTATGAAAATAGACTTAGATTTAGATTTGCACCCCACAAGCCGCCAGTGGCGTATGGCAGGGGGTGTATTAACTCCTTACTTAATCTACCTCATTATATTCTCTGATGCTATTCGGAAAGAACGACCAGAAGTAACTATCTGTTTTAGTGGTGATTCCCTTGTAATGCTTGGTCGTCGCCTCTCGAAGATCGCGCTCGTTGTTTAACGGAATTACAACGTCTTTTACTTCACCTAAAAATTTTGAACCGATGAATTTTTAGAAAAGCTTTCGTCAGTAATCAGATCTTCTCTCCTGCAGCGAGTTCCACCTGAGTGATTTTATCATGGCCGTAACGCTACTGTCGAACCTGAAATCTCCACTGACAAAACGGGCTGCTCTACGCTGAACCATCTCTAAATCTGAGACTAACGCAAATACATGTAGATTCCAGATTGCGCAAAGTATTCAACTTGTATTAGATTATAGATTCGACTTATATTAGACATAAAGTGCATACACTCCCTGCCATACGTCTAAGAAGTGTATACGTAGATGTGGGCGCACAAGCTGAACTTTAATTCATTATAGAATCATCCCTGCTACAGAATTCCTTTAATCCTTTTTTCTTACGGTGATTTCAGTTGCGGGAAATTGAAAAAACAACTCAGAAATTGAATTCGATTGAATTATCGACCGGAATCGATTCAATTATCGACCAGAATCGATAGCGTATCAATACGATATCGTCTTTTCCTTTTTTGGTTGCGTCAGCGCACAAGAACTTGTGAAAACCATATTTACCAGCATCGTTTTACTTCTCCCAGGAAATGGCGTCTGAACATCGTATCCGATCAAAGATGCATAAAAAAATAATCGAAAAACCTTGCCTCCGGCTTTGTTTACGCTCCGTCGGCCGCTTCAAGAATGCGCGGTTTTTGCTTCCATCCCTTTCCATGCCTCTTTGCCGCGCCCTCTACCGGCATTCCCTCCAACTTGCGTGCCTCCCATCCCTGGGATGGGCGGAGTTGCTCGATCAATCCCGTGTTAGATTCCGGGAAGCGATTCAATTTATCCAGCTCTAGGAAACGAGCACAATCAATCGAAAACCTATAACGCTGACTTTGTGTTCTTTTTCCCGCCCTTTTCTTTTAAATTGTGTCAAATGGAGCCCGATAGTCATTTATTGGATTAAGCATTAGTTTCATTCGATATTTTCATCCTAAACTCGCAAGTTTAGATTGATCGATCCAAATTCTCGGTGCATTTGTAACACCAATCCTTGCTTGTAGCTAATTAGAAAAAGTATGTGGCTATGTTCATGCCATTTAATTGGTTGCCATTGGTTGATTGTTGCCAATTGTGATTTTCAATTATATTATAAATGGCGCGAAGTGTACTGGTTTTCGATTATTCTATCTTAATTCTGAGATATTTCTCTATACTGGTGTTCGAAGGCAATGGAAGGGGTCATTAGTGTTCCTTATTACTACTTGCTGATCACGAATATGATAATTCATCTGCAAGATGCATTATTGTCCAGATAAGCATTGTAGCAGCAAGAGGCATACCAGCTCCTTGACAATGGGACAATTTTCAAGGACATTGCGGACATATATGACGTTAACACTTGCATATCGGGGAATAGTATGGATGCTTCGTACCATTGGAAAAGGAAATGTAGAAGTATCGATGTGGATTAAAATAAGGAATACAAATGTAATAACGAATTTAGTCGTTAAGAAGCTATTTGAGAGAAATATCATATTGTCGTTTTTGTGGTAAATAAAATCACAATAGACGAAAACTGTTGTGAAAAATTAAGCATAACGTAGCAACAATGACCGCAAAATTGATTGTAAGTTAGCTCCTGGCGAGGGAAAGGCAACAATGAAGACCGCAAATCATAATGGATACAGCTTTGTGTAACAATAGATAACACCTAATATGTTGAAATTAAAGTTGAAAGAGAAAATTCAACAATCAACGCAGTAATGCGTTAACCCCCTTCTGCTACTTCGGCCGATCCGACAATGAGTGTATAATAAGAGAATTAGATTTGAGGACAAGTCGATTTAGGGACTCATTCTTTCTGCGAACGATACGCGACAACAATAAGCTAAAGAGGTAACACGAGGTGTTAACACCCCCTGCCACACGCCGAAAAGCTGCTTGCAGAGTATTTATGTAGATGCAGAATTATGCCGAATTGATGCGATAAAATGGACGAAGCATATATGAATTCTCTTTCTAGCTTTGCGCCCTTAGAACATGTAAGTGTGAAAAGAAAACGTTACAATGTACCACTATTTAAGAAAGATACTGTCTTAAGCGTGACTTTATGAAATTCTTTCTTTATGATGGAATAAGGAATGCTATTCAAATGCTAATACTTTAAGCTATTTTAAAACTAAAGTCTGAGTGGAATTTACATTAGTATTTCTTATTTAATCATACTGCTATCACGCAATTACGCATTAACCTTTGAGCCGATAATCATAATTAAAATGTCATTATGAGACAGCCAAATAAAAGGATTTGCCGAGGACACGATAAGTACGTGCCTGGTTGCAGTGAATACATTTCATATTTTTATAAAATATAGTTTGCTGTTTAACTCAGAAATCTTTGATAGATGGCGGGGGTGATAGTTCATGCATTCTAAAGTGAACAAACGCAATAATGTTATAATAGGTGTATTCATGTACAGAACTGATTCTGAACTCTCTCCGCTATGACACATAAGAATAAAACAAATAACATTTTTGAAGCTTCTTCTCGAAACGGGGCCTGTTATCTTGAATAAATAAAACCTCTACAACGGTACAAACTTTGTGTTTTTCTGGCTAAATATTCTTTTGGGTAAGTCCTTAGGCCAATTCTCTCGTTTTAAAGTTGTAATCTTGTTATGGAATTACAATTACTCATTAACTTTTGAGCAGCCATTACAATAGTTACCGTCGTTAATATTTCTATAGTTCTACATATCCGGTGTCAGTAGCTTCCGTTGGTAATGTATGAAAATTCATTACTGCTTTCTATTTTCAGGAGTTTTTCATTTGTAATATTAAATTAGAAATAATTATCACCCAAAATCGTGAGACTAGGAATAAAAATGTAATGACGATTTTTACTTTTGTCATGGAATGGTGGCAAACGACGAATTCCATAAAATATATCGATTTTGCGCGTTAAATTCTATTTTTTTTTTATTTCGCATTTTTGGTATGTTGTCCCCATGACGACCGATTGTTGTAGTCGTGATTTCGTTCTTGAAAACTTATTGGTTTTACGGTTAATAAGGAGTGAATAAATCGTTAAAATCAGTGACTTTATTGATTATGGTAATCATTTTCGATATTGAATTTAAAGGTAGTTTTTTAGTGTCTTTGCTACGTAAGAAATCGTTGAATAATCGAAGAATATTATATGTAAGCATAAACAAAGAAAAGTATAGATTACGGGTGTTATTTTTATGGTCAACTTTAGTCTAATGCATGGTAAATTACCATGGAAACTGCGTCATCTTTGCCCGTTCGGATAGCTCGCATTGTATACAACGTACAAATTAGCATAAAATGTTAAAAATTCAAGTGAACATTCATTCAACTTATATTAGTTAAAAATTCAATGAACACTCTAACTTCAGCAAATGAAACATTTCCTTATTCAGCCTCGCTTTAGGAACTCGCTTGATTCCAGAGTTATACATTTCAACCTGTAACGGATATTTAAATCGTAAAGTCCTGTCGTTTCGGGAGTAATTAATTCACTCGCGACACCGACAAGGTCAAGGGTTTTTTTTCGCAGTGGAAAGAGCAGAGAAGATACTTGCAGCGTGTTCTGTACGATCCTTGGGATTCTGCGTCCATGGAGTATGCTCGTCAATAAATTGGGCTGGTGTGACCTCAAAGGGGGCGTGGAAGGGGGAGGAGAGGGGTGGAGGGAGAGGATGACATGATGAAGAGGAATGAAGGGAAAAAGGGGGAAAGAAAATAAAGCAATGGGCTGGTGGGAATGAGGCAGGAGAGAGGACGGGCGATTTCATTTCGGCAGGTGTCATAACTTCCATTTTAAATTTAAACTTCCGTTCCACTGGGCTTTATTTACTTCGACTTAATGAAAGTTGGTGACGCGGGAAGATGACTTCATTTTGAGTTAAAAATGAGTGAAATTATGATAAAATGCGGGCGAAAGACAAAAGATGTTCATTATCATATTTGCTTCCCGCGCTGTCGGAAATAATGAGTATTTCTCCTAAAGCGATCAATGTAAGCGATCCTGGTAACATAATTGTCGAGTAAGTTTCGTTATAATAAAAGCTGATTATCGCTTCTTGGAAACTCACCTCCTTATGTATTTCTACATGCATGCCTATGATTTCAACAATTGCATAGGTCGCTAAGGTGACGTTGCATAAAAACAAGCGTTACTTTAATGGTTGTTGCTACGTTTTTTCAAATTCCTCGTAATTTCGTAGTGAAAAAAGCATTTAAATTCAAAATTCTATTTTATTACGGTCCATTTTTAAATTATGCAAAAATACACTTCATAGATATATCATTATGAACCGTTCGGTCATATCCGCTCTTATATTGTTTATAGGCAGTTATTTCTGGCTGAGAGCATTCATCTCTTAAAATTTTCTAATTACCATATAAATATCTATATTCTATATCTAAATTGTACTTACTACATATATTTTCTTCATAAACCTTCAGTTGAGGAGTTTTTCCTCACAACCGAAATATTTGTGTTTTTATATGTATGTAAGAGTATATCTAGTTGTATTATTTGGTTTTTTATTCATAGACTAGACTCTATTACTTTGTATCAACTGTTTCTACGCATTATCTTGTATCTATGTTTGCTGGTTTATGTTGATGTATTGATTTATTCTTCTAGATTTAAGTTAATTGTAGTCAATTGTTTTTGGCTATTAGTGTAATATTATTATCATGTAATAAGCTTCACAGTGAAGAGTGGACATTTTGACCTAACCTCGCTGTAAGAATGAAATGATAATAATTAATTTATAATTGTAATAAAATAAAAAATAATAATAAAACAATTACAACGACAACAGTAAAATAACAACAATAATAATCAAATAACAACAATAAAATAATAATAGTAATAATAAAATACTAGTATTATTGAGCCACTTTCATGCTGTTAACTTGCCACCATCATTGTTGAATTCTTCAACTCCTGTTCTATGTTTTTCTTCACATTTCATTTACAATTTTCATATTTAAGGTCACTAGCTTTCTGCGAGCCTATTTTCATTCAATTTAATGATCGCATAAAGAAATTCTTTCTTCAAAAGGCTTCCTAGAGCTAAATGTCAACCAGACATATAAACGAATAGTATTAGTATCCTTCCTATTATGAGCATCACTTTTCCATACGTGGTATTTGTCTTCACAATAAGATGCGGCGACTTCTGGAATCCTTTTTAATGTCATCCACATTGAACGCATTCTTGGCCGCGTTCCACCTTCCATATGTCGGTCAGGGATGCCGACCGAATTCGATTTTTCCGAGGGCGATTCTCTCTCTTCCGAGATGCGATCGTTAGCTGCACTCATCTGCAGAGAAAGTGCGGGAGATGACCTCATCAAATTAGCGACTCGCCAGTTCTTAACTGCAAACGGAAATTAGCGAGTTGGAAAGTATGAAAGAGAAACCAATCGGCTGTGAACGGTTCACAGAGACGTAAATTCATCAATTACATTGCTCGTACTCACCTACTACATACACACACACACACACACACACACACATA
>KZ308261.1:18971-36609 GCA_000376725.2 Ladona fulva
TATATATATATTCTCATTAATTAGTTTTATGTAGTGGCAGCTCAAATCCGTTTTTCAAACTTACTTTCACAAGCTTCTCTTGATCATGCAAAGTCTAATGAGTAGCCGATAATACCTCACTTAAGCTCATTATTAAATTCATGGACGCTACCCAATCAGATGGCGTATTTACTTATTTCTGCTATAGTATTAACATAGAAATGTGTTTTTCGGAGAAAGAATATAATGTATGATGCGTAATTTTTATTGATAAGAATCATTAAAACGCAAATTTTATAAATATGTGCCGCTGCACACATTTGTAGTGTCTTAAATCACGTGATACTAAATTACATAGATAAGTTTTTAGGCAACGTTCCGATTTTGCCCGCTTCAGAATTTCATAAGTCCCTGTTTCTTACCACCAGATTATACATACATACATAAGTGTTTACATTTACATTTAAGCCCTGCAAACCGCCAAAGGCACGTGGCAGGGGGTAAAAGTTAGTTAGGGGGTTAGTGTTCTAACATTTGGTGGGCTCATGTGCCTTGAAATTCGATGACATTTCTTTCGTTTCTTGGTAACTTACCCCCCCCTCATATGCTCTTAACAACTTTTGTCTTTGTCTCCCCCTCTGTCTTTTCCCCTGCATTCTACCCTCAATAACATACTTTAGCAATCCATCTCCCCTCAATATTTGGTCCACCCATTACCTCTGTTGACGTTTAATTACTTTAATTAAAACCCTTTCCTCCCCAACCATCTCTAGTACCTCTGTGTTCCTTTTTCTATCAACCCAACTTACTTTTTCCATTCTACGCCGTACCCACATCTCGAAGGCCTCTAATCTTTTAATGTCATCCTTTCTTGATGTCCACGTTGCACACCCATATAGCAAAACACTCCACACCAAGGATTTTACCAATCTTTTCCTGATTCCTTTATCGAGACCTCTAGTCATCAGTTCCCTTCGTTTCACGAAGTATACTTAGCCTATGCTACAGTTTTATAAACCTTATCAATATGCAGCCAAAAGATATACCCTTACTGCTTGAGTTGGATTTCGAGATTTAATGATTCGCAATACCATATACCTGTGCGATTTTTCGGCGAACGTACGTACTTGATTGCATATATTAGTATGATATTACAGCAAACCATTGTAGAATCAGATTTCTTCCAATGTTTTCATTTACAGACACGGTTTCATAATTTGCCTTTATTTATCACCTGCCTCCATCTCATGTTTTGATTATCTTCCTATCTGTTCCCGATGTCACTTCCTGTCTACAACGCCCAACTCATTCATAAATCACCTTCCTTTGTCTATTGTTCCGCACCGATTATTAAATACTCGTTTGTATCTCATCATTCATAAATTAGCACTCACGTCTTATGTATTCATTTTCTGTCGGATTTATTTTCAGTTTTGGGGACCACTTCCCGTTTTCCAAAACTACTTATTTCTCACTATTGTCCGAAGACTTAAGGTCGCTTTTCTATTTCCGCGCATCGTTGCCATGGTGCGATAATATTAATTGCTTTGTTTATGGAGCGTGAAACTGGGAATTTATTGTGGTGATAGAAATGTTCTCATGACCTATATTTGACGAATACATTGCTTGTATTCCGTACATCTCGTACAATGAAGTTTATTCCTCTTTCTTATGAAATTAGGTCTAACATAATCATATCCTCTCTGAATTTTTAAGCACGATTTCTTATTTTTGACCAAAGAAGAAAATCTCTTTTTAGTCATCTGAAGTCTAAATTTAGTTTGAATCGAAAGTATTAATTTTGATATGATAACACTTCCATGCGAAGAAAAAAGGATTGATTTGGTTTAGAGACAGTGGGATCAATAATTTTTGTTTTTACTGTTAAAATGGTGTTTGAATCATCGGGTTAAACGAGTTCAAAGTTGTCTTAGTTGATTATATTTGGGCGATTTAATTTGAATTAATAAATGATAATTTGTCTAATATCTGTGTCCTGGGAAGATGCAACTTTTGTTTGCTCCGTTCCATAATGTTTCGTTGGAAGAGGAGTCGTGTCAGTCATGTTGCCTTTATTTAAAGCCCTGACCTTAACAGCATTAACGTGCTAACTCTCAAGTCGTTCTTAGTCTGAATATGGTACACTATAGCTCAAAATAATTTGCCTTTTAATTTAAACAAGTTTTTCATTCGAAACGTTTCGTATTCTTTCGAGTTTTAATTGTCTGTTTCATTGATTTCTCCTCTTTACTTGACTCCGTTTTCCCATAATATTTCTCTCTAATATACCTTGACCGCGCTCCATCTGGAATATGCGGCGAGTATAAGGGATCCAGCGGATGAAGCGTGTGCCCTCGAACTCGAGAAAGTGCAGCGGAAGGCGATAAATTAGTTGAAAAGTGCTACGATAGAAAAACAAGCGTTACGAAAATACTCATAGCTTAGCAATCCTTTAAAAAGTAGATTGACAGCGGTTGCTTGATAAATTCAGAGAGTGTACATTTGCGGAAGACGTATATTTTCGATTATTACGCGAACCCTCAGCTACTTCAGCCGATCGGACGATGAGAGTAATATAAAAGAAATAGATGCGAGGACAAGTCGTTTTAGGGACTCATTCTTTCTGCGAACGATACGCGATGACAATAAGCTAAAGAGGTAACTCAAACTCTTGGCGTTTACACCTCCTGCCACACGCCGTAATGCGGCTTGTAGGGTATTTATGTAGATGTAGAATTGTACTGGATAGACACAATAATGAAGATCAGGCATATATGAATTCACTAGCTAAATAGTTTGTGCTATCAGAGTATATAAGTGTGAAAAGAAAACGTTACAATATGTTACTATTTAAGAAAGAGAATGTCTCAGACGTAAAGCTATGACATTATTCATTATGATAAAACAAGGAATACCATTCTGATGCTAATAGTTTAAACTTTTCTTAAACTAGTGTATGTGAAATTCACAATAGTATTCCTTATTTAGTCATATAGCTATTACTCATTAACCTTTGACAATCATAATTAACTGTCATTAGGGTATTTGAAACTGGCTTGCAGGGTATTCATGAAGATGTATTAACACACTCCCAGTCAGCACCGGCACAAAAATAACTGAAGCCCACTTATACAAATAAAATTTAAGCGCGCCTCTACGTCTCGGAACTATGCAGCAAAATCTGGGACCCCCCACATCTTAGCGTCCCTGGGCCATTGCGTAGGTTTCCCTAATGGGAAAACCGGCCCTGCTCCAAAAATGAGTCATTGAAAATCCCATAAAGAAAAAAGTAATTTCCCGTCAAATTTCGCCACTTCACAAGTTTTGAAAATTCGCTACCCACCGAGAGATAAGAGCGCTGTTGTTTGATCTCGTAAAAGGATTGAAACATTTGAAAAAATACAAATTTTCGTAAAAAAAGAACATTTTCCGCGCTGAACACAAGGCGCGAAAAACCTGCTAACCTTTCCCTTTCAAATGGTGCTTTCCTCATCGCCCGTCAATCAGCTCGACCCGATCAGCAATCCCTTTCCTGTGTCCTCCCACGCACGCTTTCCATTTCGTGCAAATTAATATTTGATCAAAGCGCTGGAAAGCGCAATGTCCTCTCTTTTTGGTCTTCTGCGGTGAGTCATTGAAAATTTCACGTAAGAAGAAATGTATTCATGAATACAGACTATGGTGTTGATAACAGTATTAATGCTAATGGTGGCCAGACCCACCCCATTTGGGGCATCCATTTAAACGAATTATAGTTACAAAACGCCATTTTTGTAAGATCTTCATCGGTGTACGAAAAATCCAAAAATTTTTGTTATTTCGTGTTAGAGGCTTTGTCAAGGGGGTGGTTTTGGGGGTTCAAACTCCCCCACCCACGAGAACATAGCCGACAGTAAACGATAGAGGCCATTCTCTCGCAATGATGCCACATACACACCGCTGGAGATTCGCAGGGAATACACGTTAAAATAAATCAGTTTATAATTTTATTAGATTTTGGGTGGAAGTATTCCTGCCCCCTGGACTTTAGGCAATGTTGTGTTTGCTCCATGGATCTAAACCCCCTTCCCTGAATCCTTGCCTCGTCCTGTATTACAGCACAATATTTAGAACTATTAATCAGTGAATTAGTATTGAATGCTTCCTTTACCATGAGCACCATAAAGTAAGCAACGTGTAAGTTGCGAACGCTATGTAATCACAATATACGAGGTTCAGGTGGCTCCATAAGAATGTTAGCTGCAATATTTTTTTCTAAATACTCTCTTAAAGCCTCCAAAATTATTAAGCTATTATTCATGATAAACTTCATAATGTCGACGGAGAAAATGGGTGGGTCAAATATTGAGAGGAGAGAGATTGCTAAAGAATGTAATTGAAAGTAGAATATAAGGGAAAAAGCAGAGGGGAAGACAAAGACAATATTTGTTAGATGACATAAAGGGTGGGGTAAGTTACCAGGAAGTGAAGGAAAGGGCATGGAATAGGGAATATTAGGGCACATTAACCTACCGAAAGGTCGAACACTTATGTATGATCTTCATAGGATACTTGCGCGAATAGACCTGAAGAGGTAATGAGGCATACTGGAAAATATGAGGAGTGAGGTAGTTTGATTTAACCATCTTGACAGAGCCAGAATGCAGGGCTTGAATTTCAAACGTTCTCCGGCCGCAATCATTCAGACAAAATCAAGAACAATTGAAAAGTATTCCACTCGTCGAGATATGGTCCATCACATAACTCTCTTATTTGTTGCATGAAGCATTGGTACACAAAGTAAATGCATTGGATTATTGGTATTCACAGTACTAATGGAAGAGATTTATTTGTCCATTATCAAATGTACCGTTTTCTTCTTAGTTGATCCACCATTTTTTAATCTACGTTTAAAACCTGGACTCTACCGTTACGATCATTTAATAGTAACAACTCAGTAATAGCTTTGTTTGTTATACTACTGGATTTACCTAACAGTAGTTTTTATAAAATATAAGGTCGGTATTTGTTTTACACGTTTCGCCATAGCGTGTTGATGTTTAGTTTCAGGGAGGTGGACACGGAAGACATGGGCGAAAGCTGTTTCAAACCCGTTATCTAACCTCCGTGACACGTTTCGACGCATTTATAGCCCATTCGAACGGAAGGAAGTAAATATCACGGGAACATATCTGTTTGTGATCGGAGAGCCTTTTTGCATTGAAAATTCAAACCCGTGTGATTTGTGGTGGTACGGAAAAGAGCTAAAATTCCTGATCTTGCTTGAATCTACTGCCTCTCAGTGGGCTAAGTGGCCAAAGAGTTCAGACTTTATTGTTCGAATCGTTGGTCTTCCTTTTTCAAATTAAATTTAGTCAACTTAAGAGCACGGATACATTTAATGGACAAGTAAAGGAGAATTTATGGTAATAAATGAATTACCTAATTTAAAATGACACTCAAGGTTACAGTGAGATACATTATATATGGAACGTGATAGAGTTCATCATCAATCTGATGTTTAATTAAAGTTATTATAATTGTTGTTATTAGTGGTAGTATTGTTAAAATTGCTTCGACTGCTGAAGTCATTTACCACTTCGGCTAACGACGAAGCTTTTGCATCTCTCGTACCGCTGACCCTCCGTGTTTTTACGACAATACCAATGAAATTAACAATAGAAGCAGTTTACAATAAAGGTAACGATAGAAGTAGCTGCAACATCTTTATTGCGCGAAATTCTGCCTGTTGAGATCTCTCTCACAAGTAGTAGTAGTATTGTTGATAGTTCTTCGATAGCTGAGGTAATTTCGCAACTAGGCTCCCACCCGGAATCGAACCCGGGACAGCTTTCGCCGAAGTCGAACCTACTTGGCTATCCGGGGAGCCCTATTGTTGCTATTAGTAAAGTTATACATTATTACTTTTATAAGATGCAAGAACTCATTCAATATTCAACCCATGGGATGGTTTGAATCGCCCAACCTCCACAATTAGCAACCAATAAGAGGGAGTGAGGCTTAGAAGTTAAGATAAGGAGTGGGGTATTTGCCCATGCTTGCCCCAATGAAATAGAATGAAATAAGCGGGAAAATTCCACGTATAAGAAGTACCCTATGAACCACACTTTCTTAGCATTCAATAAGAAGTGAGGAGGAAGAATAACACAGCTCGAACGTCATTCATACCCCAGTAGTTTTCATATGATCAAAGCAACGATATACTGAGAGGAAAGTAAATGAAGGATACATTTTTCTCTTTCCCGTACCAAAAGACAAACGGTATACAGAACGGGGTCTTTAGGGGTCCTGAGACGCAAATGTCTGAGAAACACTATATAGTCGCTATAGTCCACGAGAAGACGGTTCCACCTTTGAATCAGCGCTCAACCTCTTCTCAAAAGGTCGTGAGAACAAATTTTCGCCACGTACGGTTCACATTTGGCATCGAAAATTTGCAAGAATTTGCTAATAGTCTTAACTGTTCCTTAAACAATAGGGAACTGTTCTGAGAAGGAAATTTTTTAAGCGTTTAAAACAGGTAGAGGTTCGTCACATGTTTTAGAGGTGCGCAAATCTCTTTTCAGCCTCAAGTTTTCGAATCGATTTCTATGATTTCTTACAAAAAATATTCACCAAGTAAAATGGAGATACGTGTATATTGGTGTCGGATGGTTTGAAATTAGAGCTAAAGTTAAAATGTCCAAAAACAGTTGACGAATTCTCCAATATCTGTAATCATTTGATCTGTCAATGATGATTGATATCAAAGAATTCGTGAGAAAATCAGTTATTGAAAGATTAAAATAATTAGTAATAGATTAAAATATCGACTACATTAACATATTTACATTTAAACACTGCAAGCCGTCAGTGACGCGTGGCAGGGAGTGTAAAAACACCGATAACCCTATCACTCCCTAACTACTATTAACTTCTCTAATACTTCGGGGAAAAACGACCGGAATTAGCTAAATCTTTACTACTAATTCTAATTTCATCCGATTTAACATTTAAATTGTCAATTAATATTTCTCACGTTTGTTACTTCATAAACGTATACTGTAACGAAAGCTATTTTTATTATGTTAGTATTATTGTTACTTCGACCGTTTTCTTGTCTTGAAATATTCTTGTAATTTCCATTATTAAACTTTCTTAGATTCTAAGCAATATGAGAAATGAAAATCGCTTCTCCTAGTGCCCAGTAAGTATGTGTTGGATGGTAGTAATGTTGGATCATGAAACATTTCAATCTTATTTCGTCTTAAAGTTTTGCTTACAAACTTTTAAATCAGTATAATGAAAGAAAATGTGTTTACCTACGTCTTCAGTCGACAATATTTTAACGTTACATTAAAACCTATGTATTAGAGCAGGCGCGTACTCATGGGGGTTGCAGACGGGTTTTAACCCCCCGAAAGTTTCTGCAAATACATATTTCATTCAGAACAAAACTCTTAAGGGTTTCATTAACAAGTGTTAGTACGTTTAAAATATATTTTATGGGCATTACTTTCTTACGACGAGATTCGATCATTTCAAATTGCATCGTAAATTGGAAGGAGTTATTAGATAAGAGATTATCGGTTGCAATCTTTAAGTTCAGCCCCTCCAAGCGAAAATTCTGGATGCGCTCCTGTATTAGCAGCTGTCCATAATAGTGTGTATAAATTCATCAAAAAGAGCTTTACATGCTAAATAGCAAAGCTCTCCACGTAATTAACAACGTAACTTAACAACCGTAACAAGGCCCCCGTAACTTAGCAACCGTATCTTAGCCACCGTGTCTTAGCAACCTTGATGGTAGTCCCAATTTCACTCGGCCCTCTTCGTGCATTGCAGCATAGGCTCGATGCAAAATTAGCTTCTTCCTTGCAACATTTAAGTAGCCATCATTAAGAAGAGCATTTACGGGGCTTCGAGGACGTTGAGAACGGCCTCCTCTACACCCTTACCTTCGATGTGATTTGCATGGAAAGTCTGCACTCCCTCTTGGACATGATCTACTTTTCGGTTGTTCTTTCGGCTGCATTTCCACCGGTTTGACTTTTACTCCGGCTTCGCCCGAAGCTCCGATTGGTCGCCTTGACATCTCTTTTTTCCACCGAGCGCTTTTTTAAACCGACTTACTTATATGGTCAGTTGAGGGAATGCGACCTTTCTGTCCACCCAAGGTCAATATGAAGTCCGCCTTTTCATTGTCGAAAGTTAAACGGCGCATGCGCAGAATGAGTTATGCTTCTGCTCTCATATTGAGTCCCTTCTTTGATATTAATTACCTTCAATCCTTTCGAAAAGGCAAGGTAAAGACATAAAAAAATTATTGGATGGATTTCGAATGCTTCAGCGGTTCCTTTTCTTATAATTATTGGGTCTCTTGACGATGAACAGCCATGATAAACACAATTAAGATTAGTTTAACGATAAAATTGTGATGATTTACTTAAGGGGCTGCAAGTTGGGACTTAGGATAATTGGTAGCCTTTTATTAGTGAGAACGGTGCACGATGTGGTAATTACCAAGGAGAAACGGACATGAAAAAAGTCCCGGAAAAGGACCGGAACTCGAATCCGGGTCTCCCAATTGCCGGTTGGTTGTTCTAATCCCACCGGAACGCTTCCCAGGGAGACCCGGGTTCGAGTCGCGTTCTCGTCAGACTTTTTTCATGTCCATTTCTCCTTGGGAATTTTTCTAGCGGCACGCCTTATCGTGCCAATTCACCCAAACCCTTTTCCATATGGTAATTACCTTAGTCTGATGGAAACCTTTCTTAAATCTCCCAAATACAGCACATCGTATGTACAATAGCTGATCAAATCTAATCACTTTTAATATCCGAGAAACATGTGAAATAAATTTAAAAATTTTGCAACTTATGCAATAGAATAACGTGATAAAAATTCCAACATATTTACATTTTGATTGCTTTTGGCGTTCAAAGAGTTATCTAAGTGCCTCATTGTCCTCCAATGTAAGAAATTAAATCGTATAATAGCCTTTTTCTATTGTAAAATGAACAATAATTGCATAAAATTGTCGATTAAAACATTCGTTTAAACCATTAGACGTATTACGATTAAACGATTAGTCTAATTGAGATGATAGTATCTGTACATCTTCGTATTGAAATTAAACAAACTTTGCTCATTCGAAACCTAGCAACGCTCTTGTTTACAAGCAGATTGTTTTTCCCCGTTTTTAATAAAGTTTACTACAAAGATATTGCCGTATAATGTTGAAACCATCTTTAGTAAATTGTAGTTTTAGTAAGTTGTAAATATTTGAAAAAACGACATTTCTATTATCATTATGGATTGAAAATGAAAATGGATCGTTCTAGTATCATTTAGGATTAAAAATGAAGAAGATTTATCTAAGTATATCAAGAATGCGGACAATTTATTACTATCCTATCTCATAGTTGATGTTAGTTCTTGATACAGATGTGATTGGCTTGAAACCGGTCGAAAACACACGCTCCAAAATATACTCTCAGTCGGATTTTCGAAATAACCTAATTCCTTCTTATTATGTAAGGGTTTGCTCGACAGGTCATTTCATATACAATTTATATACGTTCATATGATGAGTCTTTCGCGTGCGGGTTTTCTCTGTAGCTTTTATTAATTAGCAAATGTTTATACTTTCTTATAAAGTAATCCTTGGTGACTTATAAATCTTTTTCTATAAGTTTCTAGGAGAAGGTTTGCCTCAAAAAATATTATTTTCTTTTCCCAGGTAAAGTTGCCGTGACCGGTTTGAAAACCGTCGCGTATTTATTTATTATCCGAGTTCAGCTAATTCTATATAAGAATCGCGTGTAAAATTTCATTTTTCTTCTCGTCTGCAGACACTTTTCTTATTGTTAAATTCGTTCAAAATTTGCGGTACTTTGAAATCGGTGGACGAAATCTGAGAAAAAATTAATGAAAATTCTTATTTTTATCTTGGGATATTTTTCTCGATTCGGAATTTCGAAGAATTTGATAAAAATATATCATTCCCAAGGAGAAACGGACATGAAAAAAGTCTGACGGAACCGGGACTCGAACCCGGGTCTCCCAATTGCCGGTCGGTTGCTCGAATTTTCCGAGATGCACGACTTTATCGTGCCAAGTCATCTAACCCATTTCCTTGAAAAATATATCAATTTTTCGTAAAATTCTGTTATTTTGATAACTCGTCCGTATAAGGACCGATGCCGGTTGTTGAAGTTGTGATTCCATATTTGTCAACTAAATAGGGAATAAATTATTTATAAAAATCAATTCAAATGAAAGATTAGCGAATAATAAATAAATGAAGAAATATGTAGGCGATGAAAATTATTTCAGTCGTTAGATTAAATGTTGTTGGGCTACTGAGTTGCTATTAAGAAGGATTAGGATCAAGATTGATCTTTATCATCGAAATTCTCGATTCTCATTTTTTTCTCATTCAAAACAGTGCAACTGCGTCGTATCCTAAAAAGAAATCAAGTCGTGAAGAAAGTTTTTTTTTCCCGCCGAATATATCCATTGTTACTATGCCTACGACGTTCAGGAAGACGCTCATTGTTGTTGCTCATAGAGCTATTGTTATGAACTCTTTGTCGTGTACATAAGATCGCAAAGAGCTATTGTTACGTCTGTTTGTCATGACTTATCATTGTTTGATACTTGCAGCAATGCTTCTCGACAAAATCGTTGGTCTTAAGTTTGAAATTTGCAGACGTGCGTAAGCATGATTCTAAGAAAAATTTGAAACCTCTTTCATGTGATTTCGGAATTAATTCGAAGTATTATTGAGTATATTGACATTGAGATCATTGTACTTCGGGGCTCCCGGATAGCCTAGTGGGAAACGCATTTGACTTCGGTGAAAGCAGTCCCGGGTTCGATTTGGGGGAGAAGAATAACAGAAGATAATAACTAACCGGGAAATAGTATCCCGAAGATGGCAACATAGTTTCCGAAATACGTATTGAGAACAATACTTGCAAAGCGCGACCACTGAGAACCCTAACCCCTGCTGGTGGGAATTCTTCAACGGTTAGTTTGCTCGCTAAGAACGGCTATTTGGAGCTTTATATCTAATTCTAAAAAGTTTTTGGTGGCAAAAACACCTGGAAAGTATCAAATCAAACTCCAAAAAAAATTACTATTCAACTCCATTACTAACTACTCTATTGAAGGGTTAGATGGAAGAAGAGACTTCCTGGTCTCAATCTCGCCCCACAATAAAGACGTTTTATTATTATTATTATTGAAGTCCATTACTTTGTTCGAATTTGCGAATCCAAAGACTCACCTTCTATCCGACTTCATGCTATTCCACCACGGGTTATTAATTAGGGGTCTTCTTCTCCTAAGTTATCCCCATATTCTCCCTCGTAATCCCCTCCCCCCCTTCCTCCAGTTCCCCCTCCCAACACCTTCCTACCCCTCCACCATCAAGCGCACATCTCCGAGTTTTTATTTGTTTTTTCCATTTTTTCTTGGCACCGCAATGGGACATTGACCTTCGACTCCCATTCATTATAGTCATCGACCTAAGCAGTTGAACCCTTCGACAGCGCATACTCTCGCGCACGCAGCGACATCTACGAGAAGCACGAATTAGCTTCTGTGCCGCCAATCGCGGTGTCTTTCATCCAGCACTCACTCGGAAAGGAATTGCTTCTCGTGAAGAGTCCGTCTTCTGGTGCTGCGTAAGCATTGACACCGAAAGTTTGCGTGGATTTTGTTTAGCTGTTGTTAGGAAGTGTTTACCCAACAATAGCGGTTGTTATCATCGGTCGTGTGCTCGAGCATTACCATATGGCGTTAAGTAACCATTAATTTAGCATAAACGATACTTTTTCAAAATATATTTGAGAGGGTGCCATTTTACGGAAAAGAATGAAGCAAAAAGCTTATAGGGTTTTCCTTGCTTTACCTCAAAATTTGATTAAAAAGGTCCCCAGCATTTTGCATCACAGAACGACCAAAGACAAATTTGTGGACGAAAAATATATAGTCGACTCAGTTGAATATTCCGAAATCTTACAAATAACTTGAACTGGAGCTCACATATCCGAAAAATCTGCGGTAAACCAAATAAAAATCTCGGTTTCTATAAAGCGCATTGCAAATAAATGCGATAAAAATATTATAGAGCGACGTTATATGATTTAGATTCATGCCACGCAAGCCGACAGAGGCGTGTGGCAGGGAAATATTTCACCTTAGTCTGGCCCCATCTAGAATATGCGACGAGTATATAGGATCCAGCGAATTAAACGTATATCCGCGAACGAGAAAAAGTGCAGCGCAAGGCGATACGATTTGTAGAAAAGTGCTACGACATAAAAGCAAGCGTTACGCAAATGCTCGCAGACGCAGGTTAGGAATCCTTGGAAAAAAGTACATTGGCTGCGATTGCTTGATACATTCAGAGAAAGTACATTTACGAAAGACGTAATCGGTATTACGCGACCCCATGCTGATACTCATGCCGATCCGACAATGAGCGTAAAATAAGCGAAATAGATGCAAGGACAAGGTGTTTTAGGGACTCATACTTTCCGCGAACGATACGCGATAACAATAAATTAAATATGTTACTCGAACTATTGGTGTTTACAACCCCTGCCACACGCTGAAAGTCGGTTTGCAAAGTATTTACGTAGATGAAGACGATTATCCAGAAAAGTATATTTAAATCGGTAGATTGGCCTCTGTAGTGTCCTCCTAAATTATCGATACGAATTTGTGTCTCTGAAATATTGGAAAATGGCTCTTTCTTCTAAATGTTACCAATTTGTATCTTATAAGGTGAAAATGACGAAAAATGACACAGGGTACGTATTGCATCAATGATTTCCCTATTAAAAGGCGAAGTGACAAGAAGAAGAAGAGCAAAGAAACCTTTGCCGGGTTTCTGTCAAACCTACCACGCTTTGTTCTTCAGTCATCAGGCGTCTTCAGTCATAAGGCGTCTTATCACTTTCCCAGGACCCGAAGAAAAATATCGCATTCTATGATCTTCCGGGTAGGAAAACGGGTATGAACCTTGAAGACGACCGAAAACAATCTCCCCGTCGACCGGAAACTAGAAAAAGTGATAGAGATGTCAGCGGCAGAGGGTCTTGGGGATGACATCATGGCGTTTGGCATTCGATGGAACATGTAATCACAGATTTTCCGTTCTGATGATTACGGATAATGATTACCATGCCCGCGCGACACGTTGTGTTTTAACGCTGAATCAGCCGTAATTTGTTTATGTAGAACTAAATATACATCCAGGAAGATAAAAAAACTAACAGAAAATATCGAGGGTCATTAAATTGTTTGTTCCCTTGAGGCCAAAAGGTGTTCGTCGTGGCGTCTAAAGCTTTTGCATCTCTTGTACCACTGACCATCCGCTCTTTTACAACAATACAGTAAAGATAACAATAGAAGTAGTTTTCAATAAAGGTAGCAATACTTACTTTACAATTAAGGTACCAATTGAAGTGGTTTACAATGAAGTTAACAATACTTGCATGAAAGGTAACAATAGAAGTAGTTTCCTATAAGGTTAACAATGGAAGTATCTTCCAATAAAGTTAACAATACTTACTTTACAATAAAGATACCAATAGAAGTAGTTAACAATAAAGGTACCAACAGAAGTAGTTTACAATAAGGTCAACAATAGATCTATCTTACAATAAAGGTAACAATACTTACTTCACGATAAATATACCAATAGAAGTAGCTTACAATAAAGGTACCAATAGAAAAAGTTGTGGCAGCATCTTTATCGGGCGAATTTCTGCTTTCTGAGATGTCTCTTACAAATAACCCTCTATCTAAGTATGGAAACTACCATGCTCCAACTGTATTCGAACCCGGAACCAAAGTTACTATGCAGCACGCGTATTTTTTCTCTCATAAACATGAGTAAACCTGGTCATATGCGCGTTGCGTTTAATTTATCACGTACGTAAAGCCAACTCATTCCTTCGATCTTTACTCGTTTGATTTCTGAAAATTATGTGTTTAACTTAACTTTCCAATCCTCAAAATTTAGATGTTTATAAACAGTGGATCCTGTGGCGACAATCGTTGTCGCCGATCTCTCACTCTGCACCTCTGAATTAAATCAAAAGTTTCGTCATTTAGATTCTGAATTATTGAAGTCTCCCTTATTAAGGAATTCCAGGGTGCTCTTACGTATACATCGGATCGCTACTTGTATTTTATTTCCACTCATAAAACTCGTGTGCCAAATAGGGTATTTGGCGTTTGGTGAAGATTTTTACGGCCGGATACCCTTCCTGTCGTCAACTCTTATCCTCTTTCCGGACTCGGAAACCTTATCGGTTCCTGAGCGTCGGGGAATCGAACTCAATATCGAGATGGGTGTTGCTAAATTATTCATCAGAATAAATCACTCCAATGCAGTGCTCTAAGATGGGCATCCTTTTGTTACTGTTACTCTAATTTTTATTGTTGACTTTTCGACTCTTATTTCAAAAATCTCGTCGTCGTTGTTATTTAATTAGTTGCAACAATCAATGGTTGGCTATCATTGTTGTAAATTTAAGTGGGGCATTATCGATGGAAATATATCATATTTCACTATTCGCAACTCATTGTCGCGTCATGTAGTTGTTTTTACAGGTTTACCTTTTCAGTTTGTTCTTTATAAATAATAAAGATAGAACACTACTACCGTTACCACCAAAATATTTATTCCACGACCATGGTTTCGACCCTTCGGGTCATCTTCAGGTCACCATGGTCGTGGAATAAATATTTTTGGTGGTAATGGTAGAAGTGTTCTATCTTTATTATTTATAATGGAGAACTACCACAAAGTCGAGGCCGAATTAGTAGATTCTAGTTTGTTCTTTCTTAAGGGGTTCGTACAACTCTCCGAAAGAGATGGCATTAAATATGGAATATTAAGGAACGTGGACCTACCGAAAGGTAGAACACGTATGTAATACACGTAAAACTTTCCGATGTGTCTGCAGTCATTTATGTCCGATTTTTGCCGCCTCCCAAGGTGACTGCTAACCTTGCTAACCGGCCCTGATATTAAAAATGTTCGTCTATGTGAAACCAGTTTTTTAGCGATTCGAATTCATCTCGTATAAGTTTTCTTTGAGTACATGGTAACAGCGTCCTACATTCTACTATATTTCAACCTTTCTTTGGGGCTCCTGGATAGCCAAGTGGGTAGCTCGTTCGCCTTTCGCGAAATCGGTCCTGAGTTCGATTTTCGGTGGAATCCCATAAGTGAGGGACGACTTTAGCTGTGGAAGCACCCATAAAAAATAAATGTGATAATACTAGTACAGTCATGAGCAAAAAAAACTCAAAAATTGCGGGTAACATAAGATTCGGGATACTCTTAAAATTCCTTCACTGGAACACATGTTGCAACACTGTAAGGAGACCATGTCAAACATAACGGTACTTATATTCGCTGCAAGGGTTCGGTTTAAAGAAATGGTAGGAGCATTGCGAGCGGCATTGTACCTACCTACCTTTGATGATTCTGATCAGCTAAGATTAATTTTGTGTTTGAAGCAGTACTGAACATTAATGTTTCCTTACATATCCCCTTTCCTGTATTTTTCTTTGAATTTATTTGGACATATACTCCTTCGTTTTCACTGAGCTCCTCGTATCATTTACTATTAACCATAACCACCGTGTTTGTTGTTATGGATGCGATATATAACGCATTACTGCATGTTCGGGCCTTTTTCTTGGACCCATTACATTGCTATTTTTCTAGACATTTCTTTCTTATGAAGCACGCATCATCTTTCTTATTACAGTCATCAATTCTTCCTTGACCTTTGAAAGCGCCTGGTCCCTTGTGATCTTGACAACAGGTGTTTCATCTCACGTTTATATATTTATCATCAAAGGCCCCGTTCTTCTCTGAACAGTTATTCAATGGACGATTTCCCTAGTTCTATTTATTCCTGAGGTATCTGTAATTTAAGTTGAGCCATGGAATTAATGAATTCACTTAGTTGTGTACGGAAAATAGCAGGAGCTTTCGGTAATTTCATGAAAGAATCGGTTTTAATCCGAGGAAGGATACACGTTGCTTACCGTTACTTAGTTACCGCGGCGGTTAAGGTAAACAAGGATACGTAAACGGTGAATTGCGTGGAACTTTTTCCTCTTTAAGCGTAAGAATTACGAGTTGCTATGCATTGTTTGTCTTTAATATTTAGCCTGAACGCCGGTTTGAGCCTCAAGTCATTCATCATTTGCAACGAAAAGCTTTGGAGAAGGAGTGAGGCTTAGAAGACAAGAAACATTAACTCAGATGTAACAGTGTAATGTTAATATATCTTAGTATCACCCCCAGGAAATTGCCTTGAGAAATATTATTACCTTTTCATAGGAAAGGTGCTAAAGTAGCTTTTCGCTTAGAACTCCTAAAAGGAGACGTTAAGCCTCTTCAGTGTTTTATAAGAGGGCATATGCCCCTTTCTCCCGCTAGATTACCATTTACAAGTCTTGTAAAAAAGGATTTGCATATCTGCAGGCACGTAAAAATGCTTTAAGATCGTGAACGTAAATCTGCACAATCTTAAGTGCAACTGATGTGCTTCTCAATGTTAATTTGAGACGACAACATCAATCAGAAGAGCCACTTAGGCGCCCGCAAACGGTTAAGCGCTTGAGATTCCTCCGTGGCATTCGTCCCCGCGAGCGGATATCGCTGGAATTCATCCGTAGCAAGTTTGGCGAGGAACTCTTTCTCACCACGCCCTCTATTGTTTCCCTGGCGCCATCTCGTGCCAAAAGCACCACTTATTCCTTTTTGTTTCCTTTGTCATCGCCTCACGCCGCCTCCGTGTTTTCAGTTTTCCTTATACGTCTTTCGCCCCTTTCCTTTGACTCGATCTTTCGACTAGCGTTTCAAGCTTTCGATTTTTTTTTCTCTTGCCTATCTCCAACGGGAATTTAAATTGCAGGATAGAAGATGGAAAATTCTATTAATTTTTCGTGCGGCTTTTCCAAGTAAAGGAAAGGAATTTTTTAAGGAAGGTTAAGTTTTGAGCGTAGTGAAGGCATTTTTTGGATCGTAATCTGGCGAATGTGAGGTGAAGAATTTTTGCACGCTTTTCCATCTAACTCCAATGAACAGAAATAAACAACCAAGTAACAAGTAAATAAATAAGAAATAAACCATCAAACAACGAATAAATAAAAGTATCACATGGATAAACGATTGTAAAATAAATAATCGTTTAAATTATATATAAACAAGCAAAAATACATTAAAAAATCAAAAGTAAATAAATAAATGAATAAATGAAAATACATCTACATCTACATTAGTACCCTGCAAGCCGCCTTTCGGCGTGTGGCAGGGGGTGCAAGCACCATGAATTTACTGAATTTACTTCGCTAATCTATTACTTTCGCGTATCGTTCGCGGAAAAAATGAATTCTTGTATCGATTCGTTTTAGCATCTATTTCTCTGATCTTTCTCGCAGTGTCTGAACGGCCTATGTAACATGGGGGGCGCATTATGTCAGCTACATCATCTACGAACGTGCTTTCTCTAAATTTATCAAGGAGATTTAGTCTTTGTCTAAGCCTTCTATTTTCTAAAGATTCCCATCCTGCGTCCTGAAGCATTTGCGTTACACTCACTGTCTTGTCGTAACAATTCTTTACAAAACGTAT
>KZ308261.1:37109-75622 GCA_000376725.2 Ladona fulva
TAACAGAATAAAATAAATAAATAACAGATTTAACTAAATAAACAAATGAAATTGAAATAACTAAACAAATAATAAAGAAATAAACAAACGAAAAATAAATAAACAAGTGAAAAATAAACGAATAAAAAAGACGGAGTAACGAAAATGGTCTTGGAATGCGATAGTAGCACCATTAATATTGTGGGAATATCTGAAACCATAAGATAGTTGCAGTGTCAGCAGCGATTAAAATAATCAAAGTTTTTATGAAACAGGCATAGAGTGGCTTAATTGAAACTGGAAATATAGATTAAGGATGTAAGTGAAGATAGAGGATATGAAATTTTCTGGATAAACGAAATCGAGGAAGGAATTGATACCTTTCTGTTATTGATAACGCAATTTCTGCTGAATCCGGGTTTCTATTGTAATAACAGTTTGACAGCTTTAAACTGATTGCGAGAGATGCGTTAGGTTTCACTCGGCTGAAAACATATTGCACAACCGTGAATAAAAACTGATTGTTTTTAATGTGAATATCATGTTACAATGCCAAAGCTTTCGAATAATTTCTAAAGATTGCAACAACTGAACTCATTTTTCGTCAGAATTAAATATTTCGCAGTGTTAATGGAACGATTATTTTCTATTGGAAATTCTTACAAGGAAAATATACTTTCCTTTCGTCTGTTACAATAACGACGTAATTACTAGTCTCTTGGTGTTGAAAACTATGGCACTATGACAACAACTTGAATAGGACTGTGCCACGGGGATCACAAGGGAAAACTACCGTAGAAACCCAACCATTTTTCTGAGAAATTTGTATACGAATTCATTGTTTAAATTTTTATACACGTCCATTTTTTTAAGCCCCTACTACATCTCTTTATATCAGTTTGCTATAATTTTAGTAAAGTTCTAATTTTTAGTATTTCGGACTTCAATGGATTCCTAACTCGACTAAAAATATCATATTCGCATAAATTTCTTGTAACGCGCCACTAATATGCGAGAAAATATTTGCTGCATCAGCAAATTAAATTAAATTCTTTCGAACAACGTCAACTATAGCTTACGTATTGTTAAAAGTGCTTCGACGTCTAAGGTCATTTCGCAGCTAGGACCCCCACCGGGAATCGAACCCGGAACAGCTTTTTGCGAAGGCGATCGTGCTGCCCACTTGGCTATCCGGGAGACCTCGCCATGTATATCCAATCCGAGTAAGCTAATATAATATAAGAGCTAATGCTATGTGTTGGACATCGTTGAAAGATTGCTTATATCACATTGTTGCACGTGATCACGTGGTAACGCTTTGTTGAACGGCTGTCTATATCACATTGTTGTACGTTGTCATTTAGTAACGCACTGTTGAACGATTGTTTATATCACATTGTTGTACGTAGTCACGTAGCAACTCATTGTTGAACTATACTTACAGGAATAACAAGTGTGAAAAATAGCGACATGACTGGGACTATACTTAATTGTTATTCTTCTGAATCGAATGTATAATTTTAGTTCAGAGTGAAATCGTGAATTGCCTTCGACTGAAATGAAAATGATGCCTTCATGATTCATCCTTAACCTTTCTCTTCTCCTCTCGAAAATTGGACGACATGTTCAAAGCAAACGTGAAGCGTGATCTAATTCACTCCGACCATAGTCTCACGTGCTCTCTACCCTTTTCAAAGGCCGCTAATAGACTTCAATTGCTCCTCATCTTTTACCCGTTCACTTCCTCCTGCGCTTGCCATGCTCGGCATCGGAAATTCGCTCAAAGTTCGCCGTTCGACTTTTTTCCATCATTTCACGCTTTTGATCACATTTGCCTCTAGCTTTTGTTTCTGTCGCAGAAGAATCGCACTGCTGGAACGTTTGCTTCGATCGATGCATTAAATTGGTCGCTTCAGATATTACAGAATCTCTTATGCCTCTTTTTCCATTTTCGATAACAAAGGCGAATTGTCATGGAAACCATTTTTACACAACTTTAAGTATGAATGTTTGGATTGTTTTCACTGTCCTTTATTGTCTATCTGCATTTACATAAATACCCTGCAAACCGACTTTCGGCGTGTGGCAGGGGGTGTAAACAACAAGCGTTCCAGTTAACTCTTTAGCTTCTTGGTATTGCGTGTCGTTCTGGGAAATAATGAGACCCTAAAACGACTTGTCCTCGCACCTATTTCTGTTTCTCAACGCTCGGATCGGCCGAAGTAGCAGGGGAGTCCCATAATACTATTAACATCTTCTGCAAATGTACTTTCTCTGAATTTATCAAGCAATCGCAGCCAATGTACTTTTTCCCAAGGATTCCCAACCTGCGTCTTAGACCATTTGCGTAACGCTTGCTTTTATGTCGTAGCACTTTTTTACAAATCGTATCGCCTTGCGCTGCACTTTCTCTAGTTCGCGAAAATACGTTTAATTCGCTGGATCCCATACACTCACCGCATATTCCAGATGGGGCCTGAAAAAAGTGAAATAACATCGCTCTCGAAATTTTTCGTTGTATTTACTTAAAATGCTCCTCATATGGTATATTTATCAAAGTAGACACCGTGAATACTCAAGTCTCTTTAACAAACATATTTTAGTGGATTAGTATGTACTCTTTAATTTGTTAATATCAAATACACTTTAATACTCAGAAATAAGAAAAAATGTAATCCTACACGTTTCCTGTTAGTTTTAGAAAAACCTTTGTTCTTCGATTTTTGGAATTTTTATTATTCCATTGATAACTGCTAGAGAAATTAGTTTTCAAGTTGGAACTATGAATCTACAATGAAGAATGAAATTGATGGTAGAATACAAGGATAAAAGAGAGGGGAAGAGAAAGACAAGATTTATTAGATGACATAAAGGGTGGGGTAAGTTGCCAAGAAACGAAAGAAATGGCGTTGAGTAGGAAATAATACGAGCACTAGAACCTACGGAAAGGTAGAACACTCATAAATGCATCTACATTCCAGATGCATATGAAAAGAAAACTGCGTTTGATGCTTAAATGCCAACTGTTAGGCGTCTCTCCATAAAAGCATCTCTTTTTTTAGCATATTTGCAATAACTCGTTGTAAATTCATTAGCCTATTAAGCAGGTATGACCTGTGTACCTTCGCAAACAGATCAGACAACACCCCGTGGGGTGACAACCCCCGTATTTCCTCCCCAGTAACCTTGGAAACGCAGGATAAACTAATTGTATTCTTTGATTCGAAAACATCGAGAAACTCACTCCATGACAATGCTCCTGCACGTATATCTACTACGAAATAGGGTATATGAATCAGGGATTAAATAGGGATCCGTGAAGGGATGACTCCACAATAGAAAGAATTCAAAAATACACCAATCGTAAAAATTGGCCTTACACATCATGATCAAGACTTCAGATTTTATTAAGTAGTAGTAGTAGTATTGATAAAAGTGCTTCGGCAGCTGAGGTCATTTCGCACGTAGGCCCCGTGAGTCCACCGGGAATCGAGCCCGGGACCTCTCTCATCGAAGTCGAACGCATTGCCCACTTGGCTATCCGCAAACCTTTTTATTAAGCGTTTTCAAGTTCCATAATTTATTTCATTCGATAGTTTTATTTATTCCTTTACGTGTTTGTATTTTTTCTGTTTTATCCTGCTGACATCGGCATTTTTTTGAGTTAATGTGCGAGTTAATCCATTTCCTGTGGTGTTGGGCGAGGAGAATTTATTCGGACTTCCAGGGAAAAGGAATTAAGTTCGAACTCCGTGCACAACTCAGAAGAGAATTTGTGCTACTGGGGGCCCTAGGCAAAAAGCTCAGATTGAGGCCCCAACAAGGAATTATGAGTAAAGAAGTTCGATATTTTTCATAAAATAAACAAATAGAATATCCATAGAGACCTCAGTCACTTCACCATGGCAACCATAAATAAACAAGTTGTGAATTACAACACGTAGTATTTCTATAAATTACAAATAATGACGGATAGACTTTACAATATAATGTATCCCATAAACATATTACGTATACTTACTCAACAAATGTAAAATCATTTTTTGAAGAAGAAGAACCTGAAAAATTTTACCGAGAATTAATTAGCACAGTCTTATTGAGGGCACCAATGGATGAGGCCCTCAGATATCGCTTATTGCACCTTCTTATAAATCCGCCCCTGGCGCAAGTTTTCCTTCCATGCCTCTTTCTCCATCTAACCTTACTTCATCCCATTCCACTTATTTCCGCCACTCTGGAATACTTTTAAAGATAAAGGAAAAACCTGTGCCACCAGTAGCATCCCACGCTATTTTAATACGAGTTCCTGGAGTAAAAGTAAAAGGAAGGCGGAGCGGTAGTAAAGCCTGCTTCTTACATCCCACACATACCCTTAACCACTGTGCGCTGTCTCCATTTAGACGGGTCTACTTTCATCAAACTTCTTTCATGTCCCATCGCTACCCAATTATGCTATTTTTTCTCGTGGTAGGACAAAGTTAAAACCTTTCAAAGCTCCCTGTGACGCAGAATTAGTTTTGGACCTCATCTTCTTATTTTTAATGTATTTATACCCGTGTATTCTTGCTCTTTTGAAATCTTATTGTATCTTATTGAAGGAAAGACGAATGATTAGTTATGCGTGTATGTTTAATGTGTTTTCCCAACTGATTAGTTATTAATTAAAGGAGTTTCAGCTCGATGGGTATGAATTAATTAATTCTAAAAATGTAGCATCGGACACTCATTCATTCTTTTGTTTTCTCTTCCAACATTTATAATGACAATATTTATTTATTAATGCCTCTCAATTCAACCTTCTGGTCTGGTGACAACGCTAGAGGGAAGTATAACTTACTTATTAATTCTGGTCATTGCCTGAAATTTATCCAAATACGGATAGAAACCACTCCCAAACCTTTCGTAAGCAGTACATTACACATCTAAGGTAATTCATTGAAAATTAACACATTTAAAAGTCATGCGTTATTCAATAAATATGGAAATTTACGTTCATAAACAAAATTTTGCTCCAAATACATGGTAGCATATCCATATAGTCACATTCATAATGGGTGTATTTGCGTAATGACTAAGAAATAAAAAAATGAAACAGTCAAGTATAATACAATACCTAGGTATTCAGTAAAGTTATTGACAAGACACATTATACAGTCATTGCTAAGAATATCTGTATAATGACTGTGAATCATTTCTTAGAATATCATGTATGCCTCGTAAATTAACAATATTCCTCCATACTTTCCAATGTTACGTACATTTCACTTTTAGTGTATCCATTCACCATTTCGTACAGCGTAGATTTTTCTTTCTCCATGTTATACGTTTTACTCTTCTGCAGATAATTTATTTTGGTCCTATGAAAAACTAAATCATTAGCTGATTGTGAATTTGCGTAGGTAAAGCATAGCTTTCAGCCAGTTTTTTTTGTATTCCTGGCGTATCGAGTCACCATCACTGCCGTATCATGTGATGTAAGTTAACGTATTTAAAACAAACGTTCAGTTTTATCAGATGCTACATAATCCCAATATGTATGGCGTAAATAAAAATCTCTAAGCAAGAGGCAGATGACTTAATCTACCGAAAACAAATACAATTTCTCTAGGAATCGAATAATAGGTGACAAGATTGTTTTCATTGTATATATTCACTAAAGTTGTATATTTTCAAGATAGCTTCAGATAAATCATTTTATTAGAATTTAAAATGAAGGAAATAATAGTCAGTATTTCTTCGTAATTTTTGTCATGAAAATGATGCATTGTCATCATAAATCTCTATTCAGCTCGTCAATAAAATAGTAGCAGACAACTATGTATTTATGTGAAAGTATATAAGATCGGAGAGTTTCTAGCGTGGCCAAGGTAACTTTAATCAACAAACTGTTCATTCGCTCATTATTTTTGTTAGCGAAAGACAAATCTGGACAATTTTATTCATGCACATATTTAAGATGAAGAGTTAATAAAATTAACAATGTTTCTGGTGGTATGAGTGATTGTAGGATACGCAACATTCTATTCAATAACCCTTTGGTTGGATGATAGATTCAGTCATTCTAATGCGTTGATTTGAACTTGCGGAATTAGTGGATAATTGCAATTGTGCGTATTGGCATAGCGGATGACGCAAAAGAGAGAGGTTAACCGAAATAACTTGGAGAAAAGAGGGATCAAGCCATTGGATAAAATTATATGTGGAAGATTTTGAAGTGAAAGTTTCCGTCGAGGCGTACTCATTGAAGGGGAAGGAAATGGTGCGATCAACGAAAACCATCATATTATTCGTTTACTGTCTGGAAATAGAGCAGCTTTAGCTCCATCAACCCAAAGCCTCGATATCAGAATACCCTGCCTAGAAATGGGAGGCATCTTCCTAGCCTCAAACCAAAATTTCCTACGGTCCTCGCATCTTTTATGTCACGGGCATAATATCCTTTTCCTGCCTTACGACGCCCTATACGCGGGAATGCCACACCTGGGAGGTGCTCACAAAGTGGGAACGTGGTGGGGTGGAGCAGTTTTAAAGGGTCGTCGTGGCATTACCCCATGCAACCGCGTGGGAGTCTGCGAAGCCTAGGTGTCTGACGAGGCGCGCAGTCTATCGAGTGGCCGTCCCACGTCCGCCTGCGTGTCCCTTCCTCCCCTCCAGAACCCAAACTTCCCCTACATCACCAGAGAAGATAGAGAGACAGTCGGGTCTTGTTTGCCGGCGTCCACAGCACGCTGTCAACACGACAAGGGCAGAATAAACAAAGGATCTTTCGGAAGCGGGGCTTTTGACCACCGAGGACCACTTCCCCTACCGATGGGGAACTCCCACCACCACCATCATGGAGCACACAAAATCGGTAAAGGACAGAGCCCAAAGGGATAGCGGGAGGTGACCTTCCTCCTCTACCTGCAGACTTTCCCCCGCACGGCGTCCTCCGACAAATTTTAACACCTCTCCTCCGTGGCCCCACTCTCCTCGGACGTTGAAATCTCCCGAACTGGGCCCGAATTTTTAGGTGTCATTCACGAGTCTGGTTCTGTTCGGTGTGCTTCGTTTTTCAGTACGTTTTGCTCGAGGTGGATACGTTGGCTGGATGTAGGATATGTGGATTCTTTCTTTCTTGAGTGCCGAGGAGGATTCTTTTCACCATGTTTAGTACCTTTGTCGGTATGTGCATTTGTGTATCTTGAGTGTCGCGTGGTCATTGGATTCTTCATACGTGTTATTATCGCTGGGGGGAATCATCTTCAAGGTTTTGGTAATGGTATAGTCGAGGATGGGTTGTGGAAGCGTTCGCTTGCAGACAGATTCCTGTTGGACGACGTAGGAGGACCTATTGGTTACGACTTCTTTTACTAGTTGATTTTGGCCGAGCGTGAAATGTAAGGTGGAGCATCAGTGAGTTTTAGTTTAACCCGGCTTGAAGTTTACCTATACAAGGGAGCAAATTCCGTGCAGACGACCGTCTGCGGTGTAGTAAGGGAAAGTTCTTCGCTTTTACCCTCTGGGTAACGGCAATGGAAAACATTCCAAAGCAATATATTGGCAGCATTAGAGGATGGCACGGCATTTAGAAGTTAGCAGACTTTTAACTTGTATATATATTCTGCGTTGTTGTTAAACGTAAAGTGTTTTCTCATTTCTTAGTATAACCATCTGATGTCGTAGACGTTCTCATTGTTTTAATTGGAATGTGGAGTTCCTTAAGCAGTTAAACCGCAAGAGAAGTGTAGGTGGTTGCATCTACATTCTTTGTCGACATGAATTGTGGCCGTTGCGATACCTTCTCACAGTTAAATGTGTCACACGCGGATGAGTTAATAATTATATGTAACAGATATATACTCACGCGGTTAGCTTTCGAAAGAATGCTTATGAAATCAATCGCTTGTTTACCTAATGAAATTTTCTGTTGGTATTGCTTATAATGCAGATATTCCATTACGCCTTTGGCAATTGTTGGTCTGTAAAGTTGGCCAAAGGATTCTTATTGTATCATCACGTTTACTGCTTCGTACCTTCTCACAGGACACATTAGTTCAGGGGTATCCTCATAATAATTTTATTATTAACTTAAAATGCAGTGTGAGTTGTATAGCCTTTGGTGCTTCTCTGGAGATCGTTAAATCTGCTTTATATGGGAGTCATTCGCGAGGAATTTTATGACACAACAGGTGATAAAGGCCAATTTCGCTGTGCCCAAAGGTCATGAAAAGGGTCATCCGAATCTCCCTAAATGTTTCACTCTGTTCAACATTGTTGATAGTCTTGATATTCGCAAAATTTTCAGAGTGAATTTAGGTAAACATTGCGATTAAACACATTACTTTTATGCCTGTTAGACTATGCTCAGACTTTGAAGTTGGCACGTATCTAGTGAAACAAATATCCATGTATTTGTCTGTTAATATATTTAACGGTGAATAATCAAGTAATTGTGTATGTACATATATATAATCATGATTAGTTTAGTTTATGAGACTAAGACTCGGTATTATAATTTATCCTTAAAATGGGATTAAATATAGTTAAATTCAGGGTCCGGTATAATCCGGTTTTGTTAGAGTTAACGTGAAGATGATAGTTAGCCTCCTATATGCATAACGAATTAGCGTGGATATGGACTATAATCTTCACTTTAACTCTATAAAATCATTGTAATACGAGGTCCGGAAGTGAACATTTTGTGTGAAACTGCATTTTGAGAACACATTATAATATCGGGCCTAACTGTACTCGGAATTAATAGTGCGATGATGGACTTCTTCATCCTTATCATCGGCTTCTTCTTTTTAAAATTGCAAAATTTTTTATTAGTGAATTCTGCTAACATCAGTTACGCCTTACTTTCAGGGGACGTCATTCACGAATCAAAACAGTTTTTAGGGAAAATTACTAATGCGTTTGAATCGTCCCTGAGACTGAATGAATCAGTTATTTATACATAATACGTATATTTATGATTATTTTACACTTTTTTTTTGAATCATTATGTGTTTTTAGCTTCTTAAATACCTTCGGTACATTAGATTATAATACGTTAGATTGCTCATAAATTACAACAATGCGTGAATACGTCTCGTTATCACTACTATATTAATAACAACAGCGACAACAACAATCAATGTAATAATTACTTTGAAGGAGGTAGGAAAACCCCAATTACATCCATTGTATTAATTATATTTATCGATGAACATAATACGTTCCATTGTACATAAATTACAACAGTATGTGATTAAGTCACGTTATCATTACTATATTAATGACAATAATAATAACAACGGCAACAATAACAATCATAATAATAATTCATTTAATGGAGATAGGAAACCCCCAATTACATCCATTGTATTAATTATATTTATTGATGAACAGACAAAACCATACTCTAATCAGAAAAATCCGATAGGCCGGTACTCGAACCCGGGACCTTGGTGGAAACGCTAAACGCACTCCGCCACCGTAGCCAAGATAATAACCGAATAATGCGTTAATACATTGCTTTTAGTATTTGCAATTTTACAGAACTTGTATTGAGGCTGTTATCTCCTACGTACACTCATCTAAAAATGTTTTTATTGATTAGCCCTTTGATGCTATTCTATAATAAACTTCTGCGGACATTTTTCTCATAAAAGCCCTTTCCTTAAGAAATGAAGTACTCTTTGAAAAACAATTGGTTTCATTTTCCGTGTAGACACTGATGTTTACATAGACCGGGCTCAAATGCCTATTGAACATTCCTATTACTTTCACCTCATCTATCTTCTGCTAGATTCTTTAGTGCTCTAAAAAATCTTCCAATGAATCGCCTATAAAGGCCACTGTTCTCACTTGAAGCATTTTCATCTTTAGCTAGAAAGTAGTAAAAATTCTTGTCATGAATTCGAGAGTACCTTCATAAGAAAGGAATTCCGACATAGAATCTTATTCTTACCGTAAAATGCTTTTCCGTTTCGAATTTGCAAGAAATGTGCTATGAAATTGCGCTGTTTCGCAGAATTTCAACCTATTCTGTAACCGTCTCCTTGACGACCAAAGATATCGTTCAGATCTTGTTTTACGCATATAAAATAGAATGTAATGGGTTTGGGTTTTATTATGATGCATTATGTAAGAGTTTAATTGTGTATTTAGATTGTATTGTGGACGCATAATGTATGACTGTAAAATTGAGTTTAACAATCAACTTTTACTGCCCTAAAACTGTAAAACTAGGTGAATATCGAGACAAATTGGAAGTTGACTTTGACTCCCAAAAAATACGGCCAATTATTTAAGATTGGTAATATTCCTTTGCAGCATAAGAGCTCCATAAAGTACGTTATAACGTAATCCTCTTACGAGGATGATAACTACAACGTTTTTACGCCGCAAACCGATAATTTTACGTAACTTTTTAGCTCCCGGGTTATGGTCAGTTTGGAAGCACAGGTTTATTTTATCGTAAGGTTCAGTCATGTGACTATTTTTCTTCCGCCCGATTTCGAATCGGATCCCTTCCGGTCACATGGCGCCAAAAATACGCCTTTAGCCTTTCAACTGTTTGTGGATGCGACTCAAGCATTGTCTCCATCCGCCTGCGTTTTCCCCCCGCGACCGTGCGTGGCAATCAGTCTCTATTCTTCTATCAGAGTGATGCTAGGGGATGCATTGCTTCGTGAGATAAATAATCGACGCCCATTTCGATTTATGCGGATTGAATTATTGTCGCGACAATGAGGTTCTCGGGGAGAGAGAGCACATTGTTTCCTCGATTGTCGAGGTTTTGTTTAGAGCCAGCGGATTGTTGGCATTGTTTTACTAGTTATTGCGGTTTCGACGGCGCTCTGTTTTGCTGTTCTAATATCTGAAACTTCTTTACGGTTTCGCTTGATTTCTTCATTGGCTCAAACGCTTTTCGATTCTCGAATTATCTCGTGTTGTACAATACTTTAAGGCCCAATTATTCCTTGAATATTTTTGTTATGGTTGATTCTTATTTTAGTGTTGTATTTTTATTATCTTCATCATCATTGGTATTTGGTACTTCTCAGCACGGAGGCTGGGGAACATTCACGTATCCCGGAAGCAAACCATCAAAAGGATTAGGCTCATCTGTTGCTTTTTAAATAGTCATTTAAAAATCAACTCACTATGAAGCAAGTCCTAATCATTGTGATTTCTTTAGATTCAACAATAATTTGGTTTTCTATTCCAATTGTTTCGAGGCTTTTACGTAAATTTTCTGATACTTATAAAGCACTACACCGGTTGCTGTAATTATTCTTATTATTACTGCTTACAATTTATAACAATGCACATGTGTAATACTTACTGGGGCATGGTTGTTTGTGATCGTGACTTGTAAAATGGTTAATTGTAAGAGTGGTCTCTTAAGACTAAAATTGATTATTATTATTTCGTTTCATTGTGAGTTTTAAATGGAATCTGAAGAAGAGTTTTCTCTCATTGATCAGTTCAATCTTTTGGAAATATTAGCGTTGAAAGAACATAAGATAGGTCATAGGACAGCTTTCTATCGAAAAACTGCGATTTTTCTCTAATGTGTAAATGCTAGAAAGTCAATAGTACCCATACTTGATTTGTGGATGCTTCAATTCCGTATGATCCCTTTAAATCGGTCATCATCCGCAATTAAAATGGTTACAGGAATTAAGTTCGAGCCATCTCTATAGCAGGAGTAAAGCTAATAAATTCCTGTCTTACCGAGTCAAGCCGAAGAGAAAACCTCATCCTTTACAACTTGTCAAAATCGCTCAATTTCCCCTTTTATCTGTTATATACGATTCTAGGTGAGCAGTTAATTGCTGCCAAGACTATTTGAAAACTCACTCTCCCAGTAATATTTTCCATTTATATACTCGCTTGCTTGACTACTTGGCGCTGAAGATAGTATAAAGGTGTTAAGCCTTAGAAAGCGCTATCATTGTTAAGATGCTGATGATAAATTCTTGTATCAGACTGGAAACGATCCCTCAATATTATTCTATAACGTAGAATAACTCACATCAACCGAAGATAAATATGAATGAGAAATGTCCTGTCATACCGCCCAGTGTGTTGAAATATGTTGTTAAGGGGTATTGGGTTGCGTTGGTTGTATTTGATTGTTTACCGGTATTATTTTATTGCTTATCGAGTTTTTCTACGTATTTGAAATCTGAAAATTATCAATCTAAATAATCCAACAAAATAAGTAGCGCAACACTTATAGTATAATGGAACAGTACTAATTTTTAATTTCGTATTGTTTAACTTTTTAATCCTAAAAAAAATTAGTCGTTTATTCAATCATACCCATTCTTTCATTGTTCATGATTATCTGTAATTTATTCACCATCATTAATTTGTCATTAGACTTGCAGTTTCATTTCAATTCCTATTCCTTTATTGAAAACGCTGTCATCCTTCTTATCCATTGTTGAATTTATTATTGTTAAGTGAAGAAATTATTAAATGTTGCCTAAATTAGTTAGATATATGTTCTCTTTCATTGTTATTAAGGTGTACGCTGTCATTCATTGTCATTAGGCTGATAAAATTTCATTGTTATAACTATTGTTGTCTTATGTACGAAGAGAGAGTAGGATCAATGATACAATAGGTTGAAGTTGTTATGCAGATGAATAGTCCTTTAATATGATTATATATTAGAAGTGTCTTCGGTTATTCGTTCATCGTCATTTACTTTCCATTAGCTGATTGTAACGTCGGTTATCCCTACACGTACACATTTTAACTACCCATTGTTGAATTTGATAACGATGAGGACTCTCTTAATGCCATTATTTGTTTTGTATGACCTTCCTAAATAAGAGATATGATTCGAAACAACGCGATTGCGTGTTATGTGTTACCATCCTCGTCTACTACGGTCAGGCCGGACGAAATCACATAGCGGTCCGTTTTCTCTTTTAATCCCGCTTCGCCGCTCTCTCTTTTCAGATCGCTTCAAAGCGTATTTCGCCCACGCTCACCTTGGCCTTCTGACGACTTTCGCGGAATCAATTTAGCTTATTTTGGTCCCGCGGAACGAACTTGAGAACCTCCTATGTCTTTTTCTTTTCATCTTTTTCGTCCCCTTCTTCAGGATATTTGACGTATGGATAGAAAATACCCCCAGTGTTAAACAACTTTGTTTCTTTTCACGTTCAGATAATTACGTTTAATATCTTCGCAATACCTCATATGTTCTCTAATGTATACACCACTCTTTCCTATACGTTCGTTTTTTTTTTAAATTAGCTTCGGACTCATTTTTTCATACATCAGCTTTTACTCCTGAAACCTCATGCTTAGCTTCATTTCATTCACCGCATGCAGTTGTTTTAATCTCTCTCTTCCTCTCTCTTTTTGATCCAGCCACACTCCCATTACATCACGAATTTGCCATTTTGGTTTCGTTTATCCTCTCCTTTTGCCGTAAAGCATTCCTTTTACTTCGATTTTGACCACCTTTCCTCACTACATATTCATTTATTACCCAATAATGTTACAGATTTTAGTATTCTTCACTCATCACCCAAATCAGTTCATCCTCATTCCCTTAACACACTTTTACACTCGTTATTTTCCAGAAATTTCTCTTGTGAAAAGTTTATTCGCCTCAAAACAAGATTTGGTATTCGTATCAATTCATACCGATTATATCGGAATTCCTTCTCCTAGCTTATCTGATTTTGATATTGTAGACATGCTTGTAGTCAGTTCTAAACGCGTTGCGGTATTCAGAAGGCGGAAAAACTAGTTGCCATAGTGATCTAAGTCATTAATTTTATTCGTTCAATGAAATAGTCATTAAAATGTTTGCTCACTCACAGTTATTCAAAAGTTTGCACCATTGTGGCAGAATCACCACCGCAGCAAGATTAATTCCCCAACCAAGATTAATTAATTAAAAACTCCTGATAAAGAGTAAGGACTTCATCAAAAAGAAGTTGACTAAGTAAATAAATATGTAGTTTATTTATTTATTCGCATGTCAACATCGCCCCCTTATGATGATGACTTGAATCGAAATCCGGGTCGTATTTGACATTTATTGTGGTGTAGTATAAATGAATTTACTTTGTCAATTTGGCAGGCCTGCACTTGTGATAGTAAGGACTTCATATATATTTTATTCTTACTCGATTATGTGATTTAAAAAATTTTAACGCACTGTTTTTCACACACTAAGACACGACAGCCTGCTAAAAACATTATTGAAGGAAATTGTGGAAGGGAGGAATTATAGAAAGAGCTTGGTTGAGCTATGAGAGGCAGATTGTGGTATAAATAGAATAGAAACGACTTTATCGTAGTAGTAGTAGTATTGTTAAAAGTGCTTCGACAGCTAAGGTAATTTCGCACGTGAGCACCCACCCGGAATCGAACCCGGGACCGCTTTCAACAAAGTCAAACGCGTTGCCCACTTGGCTATCCGGGAGCCCAACGTCTTTATCACGGTCGAGATTGGAACTATGAAATCCTCTCTTATATCCAAACCATTTAATATTAATAGAAGGAAAGCATAGAGCAGTGAAAATGGAGAAAAAGAAATAAACTATGTTTGAATAAAAGAAACCTAAGTCAAGAGCTATGGAAAAAAATTTCACTGCAGGAAAACACATTCAAGAAAGCGGATATAAACCGGCGAGACATATTGTGAGTAATGGCTAAATTTAAACCAAAGGAAATTATTTCTATAACCTTAAAAAGAGGAGAAAGTACACGAATGAGAAAACTCAAAAACAAAAAATGCATACGTAACTGAAAAAATTTCCACACGAGAAGGCATTAAACATCGAAAAATTCAATGGAAAATTAAGTAGAGTTCAGTAGTTATGAAGGGATTAAGTGATTGGCTAGGAACAGGATGGACTGCAGAAACCAATCTTCTGATTGTCAACCCATAACAATGATGAAATGCCATTTGAATCAAAAACGAAAAACCTCAACAATGGGATGTATGATTTCAATTGTTTCGCTGGATTGTTTCGGCCTTTTAATTGATGCGGTAGCCAACAAACGAACGACCGTTGCGCTTCGAACAATGCTCCTTAGTTGCCATTGTTTCAAACTGCTGCGACAGGAGTTCACATGAGCGAAGCTGGCTTTATGCTTATGATCCGATTACGTCAGGAATCCGCTCGTTGTCGAAATTGAATCCCGCTGCTATCTCACAGCTTTTAAAAGAGCCGCTTTTCCGCCTGACACTTTGACATTCGAATGTGTGACCCTGCGGTTGGCACGGGGGACTCCATCACGCCCACGCCTCCATTCACCTCGTGTGCGTTTGTCCTCTCCCAAAGGCAGCAGGTGTTCTATATGAGTTCGGGTGTAAACGGGGACTTGTTGATGTTGGATTCTCCGCATCCAACCTCAAGGGGCGCGGCATCGTCAGCTTCAAGGATTGGCCGGTTCTGGACGAAGTGAGAAACGTGGGCGCTTTGCACAGCTATTCTCGCACGGACCGTTATCCGTTGGTAAACCTTGAAAAATTCACCGATGTGTAAAAGAGGGAAATGTCAATCCGCATCGTCATCCAATCATTACAAGTGAATCGATCATAGGTTTGGTTTAATTTATGTTTGCAGACATTCTGAAAGTGGTGATAATGTATAATCATTTATTGGATTCCCTCAGTATTTAATATTGCTCGCCGTTTTTAACCCTTTCCCTCCTAAAATTTAAAGGAATAGATTCCGTCTCCCTCATCATTCGCCCACAACCTCCCGGGCGTCAATGTAGTAAGGAACTGGGCATTAAAATTTTGCCTTTTAATGGGGATTAAAGTATGGGCGGTTTATGAGGGGGAGGGTTAATGCACGATGTAAATAAAGTTTCTGCAAAATCATGCAAATACTATGTATGAAGAACACTAAAGACGCAACCGTATTTTTCGGAGAACAGAGGAACAGGGCTGTTCATAAATTAGAGGTTTTTTAAAAAAAATCTCATCGTGGAACCCTTGAGAATGGAGACAATGTTTCCGAAATGCGCATAGGGTAATTCCCAGAAACCAGTGACCCGAAACTCTCAATATACCTCCAAACGCGAGTACCATAAGCCGACGTACTAGCAACGGAGTATTTTTAGCCTTTAAAGCGTTTTATTTGTGGAATATGCTCATGAATTTGAGTATCGAGTATAGGAATTAATCACTTCCTTCATATAAACGCATGGGAAGTTCATTCCATTCCATGATTAACAGGTGTTGCTAAGATACATTAAAAATAAACAAGGATCATCTTCATATGCTATAGTAGCTTATCCATATCTTGGAGGCAGTAGGAATACATATGAAACTATTTCATGCCGTATCATATCTTTAGTGAGTGCTGTAATAAGTAAATTGAAAATAACACCTATTGTGGCAGCGCAGCAGGAAGAATCCGCAACGGGAGTGTGACTTGATATTAGGTCCCAGTAGGTCAACAGTGGGACATCCGTTTGGCCTGCGGAGGATCCAAGTTCCTCATCCTGATCGTAACTGCAGTTTTTGCTCCATTTTCCTCAAATTTCTCGTTTGAATGTCTATTTTGTTTGGCAGTTGAAAAAAATAGGGTCATTTCCAATTCTTGGAAAAGGATGTTTACCCAACTAAGGCTATAAATTTATTCACTTTAATCGCGTCGATCTTCAATACTTATCTCCTCTCGATCATTATTTACGCTGCAATTAAAGAATTTTCTCGTTATTTCTGCCCGTTTTCATTTTTCCTGCTTGATTCAGTGCGCTTCTGAGACCACCTTGTTGGTTTGAGTCTTACTATGAGATGCTATATTTTATTATATCTCTCTAATCGATTCCTGTATACTATACACATAAGTACCGCTGCCAAAGAATCTGACCCCATTTCTCAATAGCCCAGTCTACATTATTGAAGTCGTGTATCATTTCCTTGTGGTAAGGAAACATTGTTGAGATGATTTAACTTCCTCTGCAACTTAGAGGTTTAAAAACACTCCGTCAGACGAATGTCGACGGATAGAACTCGCGTTTGGGAGCAAACGGGAAGTTTCGGATTACCGATTTCTGGGAATACCCTATGCGCATTTCGGAAACAAAGTCTCCATTCTCAAGTGTTCCACAATGGGAAAATAATTTTTTTTTTTAACCTTTAAGTCATTAACAGTTAAGTTCCATTTTTATTTGCTTCATCTGCAACAATCGGAGGTTCGCGTAATGACAATTGCAACTATTGTTTGTTGTATTTACGATTGTCGTTGTTATCACAAAAGTTGAAAAATTATGATCAGCAATTCTTTTGTTCCGAATCGTGCATTATCTCGTTCCCCTAACTATTCTTAAAACCATGAACTGTATAAATAATTTCCCGTAATGGGACTATCTTTATCTTAATCTCAAATTAAATACCACTTGTAATAAATTAAACAGTCTATGGCTGATTCGTACTATTCATAATTCACGAAGGCTATTATTTATTAGTTAATTATTATTAGTTATTTATTAGTATCTTAGTTTTTTAATCATATCATAACTAAATGCCATTATTTGAACTCAAGCGATGTCCCGATATGAAACTCTCACTCAATCTTTTGTCTAGCAACGTTTGATTGGAACATATAAACAGAAAGGGCATACTATAGAGGAAATTAAAAAAAAAAAATTATCACTCTTGGCGGTCCAGTGCGATTTCGGATTAATCAGTAATTTTTAATAGTATCTATTTTTGATGCTGTCAATTATATAGGAAAATCCCAACGATTCCCATGGAAAATACCTGCTCTATCATCTCCTGCAACTATTCCCAACTTGATTTCTTTCTCTATTACATCACACTGCTTGAATTTCGCTTGCATGCTTTTCCCATCCTTATCTTAGGCTAATATTTCTGCCTTTCCACGTCACACTTCGTTATACCCTCGAGAGTATAATGCGACGAGATGGGGCTCCCAGTGTAATAGCGACTACCTGCAAACTTGTTTCTCCTGCTCCACACTCTATGCCACGCCTCATTATCGTTATTTTTCGTCGCCCATTCCTCGTCAAGATCTAGAGCGATTGTATCTCGAATGGAACAGCTCTCAGATCTGACTGAATATAAGTCGATTCTCTTATGTATGTACATACCTGGCTAATGTGAAACATTCGACATCTCGTTAGTCGTATCGTTAACGAGGAATACCCGAACGAACACGCCTTAAATTTAGTTTTTTCGTTTCCTTAATTAATAGCATTGATGTATTAATTAGTGATTAATATCCTGGGTTGTTTGATTAGATGGTTGCCGGTTACAGCTTTCTCTCGATTAATGTTTCAGCATCAAATTAGTTTTAAGCATCCGCTTGCTTAATGGTATCATTATCGCTGGATAAAAGGCGAGAGAAAAATTTTATAATGTTTTTCTCGTGGATTCAAAAGGTAACTCTGCCGCAGGATAGAATTATATTTTAGACACGTATAAGAAAGTGTCCCTGGTTGTATATCTTGATTAATGGAATATTTTTCGTATGTCTTTTGTCATAGTATTGAGTAAAATGCACCTTTCATTTATATTTATGGCAGTGTTTCTTCAAATATTATATGGATTTGTGTACAAAAAATTGTGGAATTCGTATGGATTTTATCAACTTAAGTTATTAGTTTCATATTTCTACAGGACAGTTCATTCTATGATCTTTCTAAGGTCAAATTTTGTTTCCGTCGACAATTACGAGCACAACATTTTATTTATCATTCTTCAATCATTATGTCAATCGTTAATTACAGCTTCGATAAAGCTTGTTGCGGCTACTTTTGTTGCAGGAAGAGTATATACATTGTAAACTTTTATTGGACGTAAAATTTATATCTTACCATGGGAAGAAATTCTGAATAAACACTTTAAAAAGAAACTAGGTTTTCTGTTGTAGAACCGTTTTTAACGAGATCATTTAAAATTAAAACAACCCTTGTGGATGAATTTAATAATTTAGAATCTTATGTCATTAATTATTCTTTAATTATGAGCTATAAAATCCCACGTAAAACGCACCACGATATCCCAGCGATTTTCCAGTGGGCAAAACATACCCCTAAAGATGTGTTAACAGCAGCCAAGGAATCATGGCGACGTCTTCGTAAACAATGTGTCTTCACGCAGATTACGCACAGAAATAAGAAAATTTTCAACTTTTTGAGGCAAGCACCTTTTCAGAAAAAATTTACAGACCTTAGAACATGAAAACACCTCGTAATTATAGGCGTACCCCCCCCCCACAAAAACCGGATATAAAGAAGTCTGACAGAACCAGGACTCGAACCTGGAGTGTCCACTTCTCGGGCGGATGCTTTAACCGTTTAAGCTTTCGAGCCAAAACATCATCTCATGTCTTTTTTATATTTTTTTGACCTGAAATTTTGACTTAAATTATTTTCATACGATTTTCGGAAATACCAGCGATCAAAATTAGAACTTATATTTTGTAACCCTTTGTGTTCCTCTTTTCCACTACTCGTTTGAATCATCTATCGATTCAACATCCAAATGCACGGAAGTTTGCCGGAGAAAGGCATCTCTTTGGACCACGTCTCATCATCCAATCAGCAGGCCTCTTCCCATCAGCGCTGCGCCGGAGGAATTCAGAAAACGAGTTTTCTTAAGATTTGATGGGAATAGAAATTGGCACGGGACAACCTCAAGATGTAGATAGAGGCGGGATTCAACCGAATTGACCCTATTTTCGGAGTGCCATCATCCTCTTAACATTCAGACCCATTCGGCCAATCCCATCTCCGTTCCTTTTCTTCTTTCCAGAGTTCACGGACGGGTTGGTGATTGATCTAAATTTCCCCGACGTCGTGGAATCATAAGAATCGCTGCCGATCGCTTTATCGTATCGACGCATCGCATTGCGTTTTGATTCCGTCGTGACCTCGTCTGCGGATCGGATTAAAGTCTCGAAAGTAGAAGTATCGAATGGATGGTAATTTGCATCCAATTAGTTCCATTATTGGATTGGGTCGTGCGATTGTCGACCGATTTATTGAATTGTTGCCGCTGGAATTGGTATGGCATTCCGTGCACACTTTCATTGTTGCCATGAAAGATACTTTTTATAGGCGATTGTTATAAACAATTTATTAATTATAGTATTGGGTCGTCCGCGAAAGCGGTTGTTGATCGATGTATTGAATTGTTGCCGCTGGAATTGGTATGGCATTCCGTGCACACTTTCATTGTTGCCATGAAAGATACTTTTTATAGGCGATTGTTATAAACAATTTATTAATTATAGTATTGGGTCGTCCGCGAAAGCGGTTGTTGATCGATTTATTAGATTGTTGCCGCTGGATTTGGTGTGGCATTCCGTGCGCACTTTCATTGTTGCCACTAAATATATTTGTCATAAGTAATTCTTACAAATAATTTTTATAAATAAGGTATTATAATTATTGTATATAATCTATTTCGACAATAAGCGCCTTAAAGACTACATATGTGGCCAGGGGAGTGGACAGGGTTTGTCCTTAGGGGGGATTAAGATTCATGTAGTAAACACTGCATTGCCTACAATTCAAGGTCAGGAATAATTCCGCCCTGACGAAAATATAAACCGATTTATTTTAACGTGTAAACTCTGCGAATCTCCAGCTGTGTTTGTATGGCATAATTGCGAAAGGACATCCTCTCGCATACGTTCGTTTATTGTTGGCTCTGTATTCAGGGGGGGGGGGTTGAATCCCCAAAATCACCCCCTTGGCTACGCCTCTGTATATGGCCCAAGCCAATCTCCCAACACTTTTTGAGAGCCATAAAAGTGCTAGAAGTGCCGGATCTAGAGGGGCATTTGGTTAATTTCCTTCAAATTATCTTGCTTGAAAATGAGTGAGTGGAATAATTCTCGTTTGCGACAACGTAATATATTTAAATACAACAAATAATGTTCGCAAACAACTAAATAGGAACTCTTAAAGGTCTCACCAAGACAGTGTCCAGAGAATAAAGTCCACGCTATTCCCAGGAGGTGGTTTGGGGACTCGTGCCTTAGTGTTACATCAATCAGAGCCCCTTTAATCCGAACTGAATTTTTAAACACAAAATTGGATGCGTATTTTCCTGTAATATTTGCCATAACGTGTTAATTATAGTTATATAACGGGCTTGAAAACCAATAAGTATTACGTACGCAGAATACATTTACAATTCACGTACTGTATATATTCTTCATTAATAATAGTTTTCAGCTTTAATACTTTTCCTTTGGAGAATATTAGTACACGATGATTAAGGTTCAATTTTGCATTTATAATTTTTAACTGAGAGGTATTATGAAAGAAATCTGAAATTTCGGGAACCCTTTAAAGCTTTTAAGCCATTTTAAAGTTTAAACCCTTTAAATCCCCTTCTGGGATTACGGCCTAACAGTCGTTATGACTCGAAAAAATTTTTACATTTAGATTTTATTTGAATACCTTCGTTCATGATGCATCATGAAGGTATACTTGTGGTCTCACGAATTCATTTGTCATTATTTTTCATTGGATAGCATCTGGTGAAAGAATCGTGAATTGACTCTCAGTGCCTGTTTCTAAAGTGTGTTTGTTTTCGTGAAATGCAGCACTCATTCCTCGACTTTACCAAAGATATTTCCCGAACGTTTCCTCTATCTGGATTTTCTATCCGTTGATCATAAGTGAGACTTCATACAGTCGGAAGGAACGCCACCCGTAGGAATAGTACAATTTTTGTTGAAAATACAGAAATGCAACTCTTATGGATTAATTATCGTTGTTACTGCTAAAAGATTTACGGAAAAAAATCATTTCATCGAGTCGGGTTTTTTTGTTTTCACAGGGCTGTTTTGACAGATAATCAGGCTATATTTTCAACGAGTCTCAGAATATATTTTTCCTTTTCACAGTGCTGTTCTAATCAGAAATAATAATAATACGTCTTTATTCGGGCGAGATTGAGACTAAAAGTCTCCTCTTCCATCTAACCCATCGTCCAGTACATCCATAAAGTTATTCCAAAGTCATTTTTTCAGATATACTCCCCACCCATTTTACCCTTTGTGATGTAGTCATCACTAATTTCACCTCTGAAATTCCTCAAGACCATAATCATTGAATTCCTGCTTAAGAAATCTGTTCCCGCCACCATATCTTGCTAAGTTAAATACTTTACATTTGTCTTATGACTCATAACAGTGGAAAAGGTATATTTCATTAATTTTTCTCTATCTCGCTCATGATTGCGGCAATATGAAAGCCATTTGGGTATGAACGATGCTGAATCAGGGCGCTCCGTATTGAATGCTAAGAAAAGTGTCATCTTAGGATCATTGTGGTGTTAGGGTCGTTGACATTACGTTTTCCCCTTTTAGCATTCTGACAACGTGGGAAAACAAAGGCAAACCACCTCGATCCTCATCTTGCCTAATAAGCCTCAATCCCTCTCCATAGCTATTGGTATAGGTTCAAACAGTTCCTCAAGCTGAACACTTTAAAGACAAGATTTTTGTTGGTTGTTCTTTATTTGCTTTTTGGATAGTTATTTTGTTTTGTTTGTTGAAAGTTACTTTGTTGACACAACAAAGCAAGATTATGCATCCTTGAAAGATCGAGAGAAATTGCAACCAATGGTTATAGTCAATTATGTAGATTACATATGTCGAATCTCCCTTCCAAACAGACGTCTTCATTATTTTCATTTCGTTTTTCTACAGAGCTTCCACCCTCGGTTTCTCCCTCCCCCTCTTCCTCGCACCGTCTGCAAGGAGTGACCAGAGGGTCCTCCTTGGACGGCCAGCAAAGGGAGAGATGGACAAGTGGAGGTCATCGGAGAGGTGCCATGAACTCCAGCGCACTCTACGGACCACCCGATTGGTGGGAAGCCCACAAACTAGGACCATCCAATGGAGACATTGCCAGAGGATGCTTGTCCAAGTCGAAATCTGCCGACAGGGTTCCTGTAATGCAAGGTAAGAGGATCGTTCTTACTATGGGCTTCTGCAGAGGGTGTCGGTGCGTTTCGCCCCTTTTACATTTCGTCCCAATTCTAGGAAGAGGCAGGTAAAGGTTCGGCTTGCTACCTGACCGAGTATCGTTTGGTCCCAGGAGTGCCCTTTACGTTTACGGTGCGAGAAGGTCCATTGTTAGCGGCAGCCAGAACTGCTTGCCCTTTTTAATTAGGAAAGGAAGGTTATTCCCGCATTCCTTCTAATGCCTGCTTATTACTAAATAAATCCGAGACAAAGATGACGGTTACCGTAGCAAATAAACAAAAAGCAAGAAATTTTCGATAAATTTCGAAATAAATGGATATGTAATAGGATAAACACAGAAATAATAAGATTGTGTGTAGATTTAGCCGTCGAATGAACAACGTTTGATAGAAATCCGTTCACGTTTGGGTATTTTAATGAATGAAAAAAAGCCTTGTACTCTCGAAAATGAAAAGTGCAACCTTACGGAAACACATTTTAGCTCCGGGGTTTGACCCCGCGTCTTTCCGGGGATGAAAATAACTATGCCCAGGGTTCTTAGCATATAGAATTCCGACGCATCTTACCACAGCGTGTCTCTAAATCTAACCGTTTCTGAGATACATCGATAAAAATAAGATCAAGTTATTCTCATGAAGTTGACACATTCTTCCGAATTAATGTTGACGAAACTTCTGAAGAACATGTGAAATAATGATGCGAGATACCTCAAATCAATCTTTCAACATTCAATAATTGTCTTATTGTTATTACAGTCTGTTGAAATTTGTTGTTTCGGAGTATTCGGTTGCGTTGGTTGAATTTCAGTTGTTTTCAAGTTTTATTTTATTTTTTGTCGACTTTTTCTACGTATTTTCTATAAACCAAATTAAATAATCCAACAAAAAATAGCGCAAATATATAATAAAATATAATTGAAGAGTACTTATTTTTCATTTCTTATTGTCCCTTATTTCTTAAGCCCCATTTTTGTCAATGCCTCTCACTCAATACTTAAAAAACTTTTGATCACCAATTTTTGTCAATAAATACGATTTTCAAAACCTGCTGCCGGCCCCATCTGGCTCGCGGGCCGTATTCTCTACAGACCTGCTCCGAAAGAATGCTCCGTATGAATATGGGTAAACTTTATTCATAGCAGGTGGCGTTATTGACTTCCATCTGAGTATCAGTTGCCGTTCTTTTAGCCTCATACAATTTGCTTGGAATAAGCCGACGGATTCTCTAGCACCTTTGTCATTGCTTGCCTTCCTACGACCGATAACCGTTATAACTTTCCTCGGGAGCCTTTTTCGGGTGTCGCAATGAAATCCGCTCTTTCCCGTGCCGATTCCTCCGCGCATAACTTAAGGAAATGAGCGTTAGATGGAGTGGGAGTGGATGTTAGATAGGAAGAGGGGGAAACCGCTATGGCGATGTCTCACCGAAATACTGGGTTATCTCTTCTGCAGGTGTGTGACTTTATGTGCGTTTCGAATTCCTTCCTTTAACGGTTATTTTTCGGTGCGGTTTTTTATTTTTTTGTTTATCAACTGCGTCATCGAATGAGAATAGATTTTTTTCCTATGGGTTGGTTTCATCTCGCTATAGATCCTGGTGTGAAGATGACATAGGCTTGAAGATCCATTGGTCCTTGGATACCTTTCATTTTATATGCGGGGTCGTTTAACATCAGGCACTGTTAACGGCATCGTTAACTGCTGCTGTTATTGTTGTAGGTATATTACGTTCCTTATTGTTACCCATTGTTATTATAATTATTATTTTACTCTTAGGGCGATGTTAGGCAAAAATGGCCTCTCTTTCACCGAACATTTGGGGATTTTACATGATAATAATACCACATTAATAACCAAAAACAATTGACTACAATTAACTCAAATCTAGAAATAAATGAGAAACAATAGATTTCGCATTTTCGAAAATACGAAATCCATTTTTTCTCATTTAATAAATGGCGTTCCACAAAGTAAGGTACAATCATATAGATTAAATCTAATAAAATAAATCAACACATCTAAACAATCCGACAAACATGGATATAAGAAAATTGGTACAAACAGTAGATACAAATAAAATCGTACTTCACAGGATCATTTCTGTAGTACGCATCGCGCCACAATTGAACAATTATAGTGTAGTGTAGTAGATACAAATTAATAGGCAGACAAGTTGATAAATAAAAAAGAATACATACAACAAGTTATAGACACAAAAACACGAAGTTTCGGGTTGTGGGGAAAAAATTCTTCAACTGAAGGTTTACATTACTACTGGTGTACATTATTTTACATTATAGCTGTGCTGCAGTTAATATTTTATCGTTTTCATTGTTGCGTTAAATGTATTGGTATGTTTGTTTACAATGGTTTCGTTGTATATCTTAACATTGTCGAATTGCAAGGATTTGATCCTGTTTTTTTCTCTAAGAGGCCTATTTTATTTAGCGATAAGTTTGGAGTGTTTTAGCATACGTTTGGATACTGAATCCTTCCAAATCTTTTAATGACGTTAACAATGATTCCCTTTAAAAGGATACCTTCATCTTCAATCATCTTATGCAGAGTTTTCTCATATCAACGCCCATCCACTTTCGTGCTTTTAATTGTACCATGTTGTCCTTAGAATCAAAGAATCATCTTTCCCAGCAGCCATAGCATAATCAACGAAATCACCCGAAGGTATTCTGCTTCCAATTTATTCTACATGGATACGTTATTTGTATAACTGTCCCATTAAACGTACTCCGAGACTAAAAAGAGTGGAGGATTGAGTAATGGGCGAATTTGAAATAAAAATACACGCTGATAACATCACCGATTATGGTTTATTCAGCAATTATTATCGCATTTCCCGAATCTCGAAGCCATTATCTTCAATTATCTTGCTATTATCAAGTAAGAGTGCCTAAGGGTAACTTTCAATTCTCCGAGAGTGTTTAAAGGCGTTATCAGATCTGTCTTTACAAGTCCTTCCTTGCGTAATAATATGATTCTCAAGGTTTTTCGCGAAGTATCATTCTATCGAAAGGTTTACCTTTCGTAAAAGAGCAGTCATGCTTCCATTGGGTGTTGAAAATTTTCGTTGATTAACGTAAGTGGGAGGTGCCATTCGTTATCTTCTAATCTATGCTTTTGCATATGTGAGTGGGGGCTCAAATGCTTTGTTAAAACTTTCACAAGTCCAACTCGATTTCTGAAATTCGAGGGAGTGACTGATGGTACCATAACTTGGCTCTGCTTTCGTCATTTACCTTCTACGGATGGTATCCCGTGATTCATTTGAAATCGCGGCTGCTTCTTGCTGCAGCTTCCGCAGCGGTTTTGACGGTAACTATGTGAACGTATTTTGTAACAAAAATGAACGAAGATTCAATTCAGAAAGGAAACATTTAGCAAGCGGTTTCTTATAATAATAATAAGACACTAACGCTACGGGCTATCTTGCATTCACGTAGTCTACAGATTTTTCAACATCCCCTGCATCTGAAGGTGATGCAAATATCTCGTAACCTACCGCTTAGGTTCATTTATTTTGTGATATAAAGAATTTTTGTTATTTAACCATAAGGGAACATATCGTAGAAAATAAGCTTACTTCAATGCGGCAGGGATAAACAAAATATTGAATCATACGTAGTGTTTGTACCGTTTACAATTAGCGATAAACATACATTGCATTACATAGAGACTGGGACGTATCCAGGATTTGTTCATGGTGGCGGTTTAGAGCCAATGTAGTAAATACTTCATTGCCTACAATCCAGAGTCAGGAATATTTCCTCCTAAATTCGAATGAAAATATAAACTGATTTTAATATGTATTCCCTGGGAATCTCCAGCGGTGTTTGCATGGCATAATCACGAGAGGCCATCCTCTCGCAGTCTTTCGTTTATTTTTGGCTCTGTTCTCATTTCTCTTTTAACCCCCAAAACCACCCCTTCAGCTACGCCTCTGCATGGAGACATTAATTATTTGATATATTTTATCATCTTAATGTGCAACTACTTGACAACCATAACTTTCTTTCTTGAAATAAAAAAAACGATAACCCATGAGCGCGCCGTGAATCTATAAAGATTCGGAGAACTATTTCGATGAGAATTCTTAAGCCACACTGTTACTGGGACTCCGATAAATAAGTTTGCGAAAGCAATAACTAACGGAAAGTTTTTAAGAACTAAGGCGATCACATTCCTTTCACATAGAGCTCATGAAACTGTTCGTGAGAAAATAATTCCCGAAGAAGCCCTACATTGTGCATTTACTGTTTGCTTGCATGTGAGGTCCTAGCCCGACCTGAACATGAAAAGGCGCTCGATTTTCAAGTCTTGATGGCCGTAGTCCGTGCAGACCTCCAGTACGAATCGACCCCATTACTGCAGACGTTGGAATCACCGCAGATGGAAGTATTCCGTCAGCGTAGGAGGACGAAATTAATATCCCCGGGAAAAGGGCGGGGGCACCCTTACCTTCCCGTGAGATCGGTTGTAACTCGAGCGATGGAAGCGGTCGGAGAGATGTTTGACGGGTAAAAAGGTTGCTATGGAGGGTGACGGCCTCGGATGTCTGCAGATAGGGAGCAGTTTCCATCCATTGAGGATGACAGGGAAAAGCCAAGCGGACATGTGGTCGAGTACAGTTTGTGGCGGAACTCCTTTAATGAGGTGGCGCGACTCGATCGCAATAAAAAGGGAATTGTGTAGGACAAGAGGATCTCCGTAGAAACGACCGCTCACTCCGAGTGACTGTTGACGTTGCTACCGCATTGTGGTGAGACATGACGAGTGTTCTCGGATTGAGGAAATGACCCTCATAACTTTGACTCGAAACATCGAGATGCAGAATCAAGTCGTCGGAAAGATCCCGAAATTCGATGAGATCGAATTAAATTTAAAGAGGTGGGTGAAATCTATTCCTGTAGAAGGTTCCTGCCAGCCGCCCTTAGGGCGTGATGTCTTCTCCTTCTTCTCTTCGGCGCTACAGCCCTATGTGAGCCTTGGCCTCCATCACAATCAGCCTCCACTTCTCTCTGTCTCTGGCTAGCTGTCTCCAGTTTGTCACTTTCATCTTCTTCAGGTCCTCAACTGTATCGTCCAGCCATCTCAATCTGGGCCTTCCTTTCCGTCTATTGGCATACAGTCTCCCTTCCATCATCTTCTTCGGCATTGCCGTTTCTGGCATCCTCTCCACATGGCCCAACCATTGGATTCTCAGAGCTTTAATGAATTTGACGATATCCTCTCCTTTCATTATTGTCTTTAGTTCCTCGTTGGTTCTTCTTCGCCATACTTCGTTCTCAATAACCGGGCCGTATATTTTCCGCAATACTCTCCTACTTCTCCTGTAGAAGGTTCCTGCCAGCCGCCCTTTGGGCGTGATGTCTGAACACATCTAAAAGATAAATTTCAAGTCAAAAATTATTTTTTGGAAGTTGGTGAAGGTTTACAATAATGTTCATTGCTAGTAAAAATTCCGGTATGGAAACAGATTTTTATTAGGATGTAGTAAACATTCTGGGTTAACACATGTCCTAATTGCAAACTAACACAACGAAAATTAACCGAGTGACAATGAATGAAATTTGGGTCGCTGATGATTTTCAAACGCCAAGAAAAGGTTCCTTTTTCCAAACGAAATACAATAAAAGTACTGCTACGGCGAGTGAAATATTTAAGTACACTTAAATAAATGAATGTTCTATCCTATTCAATTTATTTCATTGAAATCGGTGGACTGTATTTTAAGCTATATCTTCTCAAACACGATAGACTCTTACAGGGAAATAGGAAACTCAGAGGATAGATTAACCCTATCGTACGACTTAGATAAAATTATGAAATGGTGCGATGATTGGCAATTAGAACTCAACATAGATAAATGTTCAGTAATGAACTTCTTCTCAAGGAAAAATAATGCCAACGATTATACGTACAGGCTCCAAGGTAAAACTTTATCAACAGTAGAAACGGTGAAATACCTTGGAGTAACCCTCACTAATGACTTAAGCTGGGGTACCCACATCCATAAAATATGTGGTCGAGCGCTTAGAAAACTTGGATTTGTGAAGAGAATTGTCGGTAGAAGCGATGAAAAAGTCCGTGAGAGATGTTACGTTGCGTTGGTCAGGCCTCACTTGGAATATGCGTGTAGTGTATGGGACCCTGCAGAGAAGTGCTGTATTCGGGAATTAGAAAAAGTGCAACGGAAGGCGATACGTTTTGTAAAGAATTGTTACGACAAGACAGTGAGTGTAACGCAAATGCTTCAGGACGCAGGATGGGAATCTTTAGAAAATAGAAGGCTTAGACAAAGACTAAATCTCATTGATAAATTTAGAGAAAGCACGTTCGTAGATGATGTAGCTGACATAATGCGCCCCCCATGTTACATAGGCCGTTCAGACACTGCGAAAAAGATCAGAGAAATAGATGCTAAAACGAATCGATACAAGAATTCATTTTTTCCGCGAACGATACGCGAAAGTAATAGATTAACGAAGTAAATTCAGTAAATTCATGGTGCTTGCACCCCCTGCCACATGCCGAAAGGCGGCTTGCAGGGTACTAATGTAGATGTAGATAGACTCGACTCTTTTTACAGGCTGTAAGCTAGGCTGCCGCCCAATACTTTTTTCAATGCCGCCCAACCGATAATCCTACCGCCCATTTTTTCTGGAGAAATTTCAAAGAATAAGCACTATTTTAATGGTAATTATGAAATTTTGGTCTCGAACCGTAAGACATTCTTCATTTTTAACGACGCACTTGCCATTACCTTTCGTCTTTCGATTGAAAATGTTCATCAACTTGTGAATTATTTAATTCCTTGGCAAAAATGGCTTATCACCATTTTGACGGCAATTTTCTGGATGTCCAAGGAAGAAAAAATTACTATGGTTCCAGGAATCGCCAGCATACGGCGCGTCTACCAAGATTGGTGCAAAACATTATTATGATTGAATTCTATGAACAAAGGGATAATTGAAATGACACTTAAACAACATGAAGTTCCGTGTTATTGCTTATCAATTTAATGTCGCAGTTACTTAACTAACATTCCTTTGTATTTAGAGGTTTAAAAACACTCCGTAAGCCGTATTTCGGCAGGCGGAACTCGCGTTAAGGGACAAACGGGAAGTTCCGGATTACCGATTTCTGAGAAGTCCCAATGTACATTTCAGAGACAATGCCTCCATCATCAGGGGGACTACACAATATTCCTTTGTTACCTGTACCTAATCTCTGTGCATACCTACTAGTGTTCCGCGTTCTTCTGGTGAACCGCACAGTATCCAAGAGTGTCATATGTTTCCAGGTGTTGATTTCAAGTTCGGATATGTAATCACATTCCACCATTAGAATAAATTCGTAAGAACCTCGACTTTATATATAATCCAAATATATGTATTGTAATGCATAATTACGTCGTGAATGGCAAAGAAAAATACCATCGCATAAATAACTATCGTAGGAATAATTATACAACTATTATTCACCTGCCTCTTAAATTGCTTAAAACTCGAAATCAACGGAATGCTTTTGTCTTATCTTCCGTATGTTTAGCCATTGTGATTCCTCAGTATCATTTACAACATGTAGTAAACTATTGTCCCACTATTTCACAATGGGCAACCATTTTTTTTCCTGCATGGTAAGGCATAGTTTTGTGCCAAAATTGTATGATTGACGGGTTCTTTTCAGAGAGCCTTTTGTCTTCTATCTTCTTTCTTTGCTTATATAAAATACGTACCATAAATCCGTGATGTACATAAAAAGCAAACTTAACACGTTCACTGCGGATCACTCCACCGTTGGAGTTCCGCTCCAACGTTCCAGCGTTAGAGCTCCGTCGGCTGGAATTCCATATTTTCGAGATAAAAATAAATGGCAATATTTGTACAATTCCAGAGAACCTTTATTTAGACGATCATGGTTTATAATCTAATCTTCAGGCCTAGAAAATACGAGTCAAGCGGCATGCATATAAAAATGGGGGGTGACCATGGTTGTCTAAATATGTATTCTATGGAATTGTACAAATGTTGCCATTTGTTTCTGCATAATTCTTATTTTATTGAGAAAAAACTCTTTTTTCTGACGTTGCGAATCAATGCTGGAGATCTGAGTCTTTGACCTCCTGTTGTGGAGTATACCCGTCGTGAGGTTACTTTGACGCCTTTTAAGGCTGAATTATGCATAAAATAATACTATAGAGTTATTTGGAAGTTTCAACTATGAAAGAGGTTTGGTTCACTCACCATCACTCCTTTTCATTTTGAAAAGAAGATTCGCCGAAGCTCTATACAGTAAAGATCTAAGTCTTCCATGAAAATGCTCGAAAGATTTTTTCTGGTTTAAAAAGACAGATCTTCCGTGAAAGTCGAAAATTAATGAGGATTCTAGAGAGAGTTTTTTGCAGTGCGAATACGCCATTGAGGCGACGGGGTGCGGGAATAGAGAAAAGTGGAGCGGAGAGAATGCTTAATTTATCGATTTGACCCTTCATCTGAGAGGTCACGCTAAAGGGGACTCTTTTCCACTTAACCTCTCCGGAATGATAACCTGTGCGCCGTGAGAGATGCAAAACAAACCAAAATGGGTACTTGTTTGCTGAAGAGGTACCTTAGCAACTGGCATGGTCAGAAAAACTGTCGTGAAAGATGCAAAACAAATCATAATGGGCACTCGTTTTACTAAAGAGGTAACTTAGCAACTGGCATGGTCAGAAAAACTATCGTGAAAGATGCAAAACAAACCATAATGGGCACTCGTTTTACTGAAGAGGTAACTTAGCAAGCATGGTCAGAAACACTGTCGAAGCGGTCGAAGGTAAACAGTTTAACTGAAGTAGCCAGTGGTTCCCGTTTTGAGACAATCTCGGTCAAACCGATGAAAATAAGGAATCAGTACTATCACATCCCCTATTACGTAACTCGTTTCTAATTAAACTGCCTAGAAAACGCCATCGGCAACTGCGAGTATAATTAGAGAACCTTTGTAGAGATATCTCTCTTAGCCCTATCCTTCCGTAATGGATTTTTAAGCGATAAAATATATCCAGTTCATGACGAAGGATACGATTGCTTTTAGCAAAGTACACATTTAAGTTTAAAGGTTTTTTTGTTTAGACATCAAAGAATTCATTTCATTGCCAGTTTCATTTTCAAGCGTGAAATTAATATTAGGGTGTCTGTTAATGTCTGTCTGCTAATAATACTTCAGAATTATTTTTGAATCGTTTTGAAAATATGTTACTTGCATCTGATTGTCCTTTTGCGAAATTTGAGGGGTTTTGGAGGAGAGATGTCGACGATTTTTTTTTGCATTTGGAATGGTAGTATTTGACAACTTAATTTTAATTTCATTGAAATTTAAACTGACAATGAAATGAATTTTTTCGGATCTCGCATTTACCAGAACAGACAGGAACATAAGCTACTCGATTTAAACATAAAAGATTTTGCTCCCTTTATATCCAACCATCTACTAATAGCAATTTAGATTTTAGGAGTAAATAGAGTCGCACTGGATCTTTATCTTTGAAATCTATCAATCGTCATTTGGACTGACTTTTTGGAAACAACATTTTCGCTTGAGTTCAACGCACGACATTTCTCCTTTCATCTTGCAACCTAAATAGCCGAATTCTTCGACCCGTCTTGTGGCCTATAATCCGCGAAATTCCGACCTTAGGCAAGCCGGCTGACTTTTCGGTAACGAAATCCTTGGGATACAAACAGCTTTCTCCCCTTTGTTGGCACATCTTCCCCGTGCTTTATTAACGCTCGACTGAGGAGGACGCAACCGAAAAAGTGCTGTTGCAGCTGTGCAGATCGCGCGGCGAGCGACTTCCGGGGGTCTTAATTACGCGGAAATGCAAGATAATTCCGTCGGCGGAGTCTGCGACGGATTAGTAGACTTCTCCTGATATAACGTTTGTTTCGCTGCCTTTGTGTACGAAATTAGGGCGTTGCTTTATTACCGGACGACTTTGCATAATTTTCGCGGACGTTATTGTTTCTCGAGAGACGAACTTTGTTTACGTTGATTTGACTCTCTTTACTACGGGTTACAGGGGCGAAAGATATTGAGAGCTTCGTGGTTTCATGCTGTATATTTCGAAAGGTGACAGAGATTAAATTATGCCTAATAACAAAGCTTCAAATTTGTTATAATTTACTATTAATATTAACTATAACTATTCGACAACTGTCGTAGAAGTGTAGTGAAAAAAAATTCCGCGTAAATCAATCGCCTCCTACTTCCTCCTTCGCCCTCCATCTCCAGGAATCCGGGCACAATAGCAATTTTGTCCCGAAACCAAGAAACAAAAGGATGTTGAACTTCCTTGAAATTATAGAAATAATAAATTATTATGACCAGAATTCCCTCACTAACGAATTTACCTTCCCACATACCTCTCCTCTCTTCTCCCTCCCCAAGAAGCTTTTCCGTTCCTCCTCCACCATCCTCACCTTACCCCCACCTTAAGCCCGTATGACACGGTCCAATATATTGGCCAATAAATTTCCCAATAATTGGCACAAGAAAGAGCCCAATATTGGGCGATCTGTTCAGCAAGATGAGAACAATATTGTCACCAATATTGGCAACATTAATGCTCAAATGTCCCGCACGAGTACGCCACATTCCACATCATTAAATAGTATGAATAAGCAACGCAAAACTCTTTCGTCCAGATTTTCGATTAATATTTCGAATTATCTTCAAAAACTAACGTGCCACTCTCCTAAGCCGTTACTGGATGTTTCACGTCTTTCACAACAAGAAAGATCCGGATGTTTTCATGAAGCTTTTTGTTTTGGACACTAGGGCACGACCTAACTCACTTCTGATTGGAGATTGGCCAGAGAAAATAGAACATGCTCTAATTGCCAGATTGGGTGAGAAATTGGTCGGGAAATTGGGGATTTTAAATTGGGTTGGAAATTGGCATGTGGCAAACGGTACACAATCCAATCTGAAATATATTGGCCAATATATTGGACCGTGTCATACGGGCTTNACTAAAGTGAGAAAGGAGATAAAGTATTTTTTCTCCTTGGATAAATATTTAGAATTATATTTCATTCTTTAATTTTCTTAAATTTTAACCTTTTTATGGTATATCCACATGTTGGGTAAAACATTAGAGACGTAGAAATGGAACGCAGGTAAAAGAAAGCATGCTAGACAGGCTCACTGCGCTTGACAGCTTAACAGAGATGTCTTTTTGAAAGTAGAAATCCTAAGTATGGGATTTCTCGGGAATGACTGGATTTTAAACCACTCTTTCCTGCGAGATATTTCGGGTGTGTCAGGAAAGCGGTGAATCAACTCTTACGGCGTGGTTACGCCCTAATGCTTTCAGATTTATTAAATTATTGTAATTAACATTAAAGAAAGCTATTTTAATGACAAATGTAATCGGATTCAGTCAACTCACGACTAGCAAAATAATACCAAAATATAAAGAAGAGATTTGGGTTGCGGGGAAACCTCCTCAGCTTAAGGTTTACGGAGAAAACACACGATGCGGGAAAACGTCCACATAAGGAAGGGAGCGAAAAAAGTGGGGTAAAATATTAAAGCACTGTGTTTAATAAGTGCAGCAGAGGACATTGTTAAGTAATATTTAAACTCTGAAGTATGCTCTTTAATTTAGCTGTACGAGATGTCTTAGATTGCTTGTTTTTTCAGTAGTTTTTACCGTTATTAAATTGTACAATATTCTTCCGTGTGTTATGAATGAAATATGAGTTAAGTCAAGGCCCATACAATGTACGAATGAAGTGATTCTATGAATAAAATACTTGTACAATAGAATTAATTCTGTTATTAAAATAATAATGAAATAATTCTATCATGAGATCTTGAAGAAGGATAAATATACAAAGCAAGGTGTACATCGATCAACCTGTAGCCTCGTTGAAAAAAGTATCTTAATTAGCATTTTTATCTTACGTTAGAATGAAAATAATTTTGGGAATTCTTTCCTATTATTTCTGCTTAAGGACATACATTTCGTTGATGAGCAGTATATTCAGGTACAAATACCACGTGATAGTTTGGTTTTTGATGTACTATCTTTCGGTTTTTGTTACCACAGCAATCTTCATTGAGGAACTATTAAATTTCATTTTAAATCCGCTGCAATAAATACCTCTGGAAGAAAAATAGGGGATATTTTTATTTCATGATATAAATGAACTCGGTGTTCCGATATTTCATATCCAAACGTGTTTAATTTTAATGAGAAATTTCAGCTAAGCCATTTCTTTTTGATTCGGTGGTATATTCTGGGTTCTTTTTCCATGCCCTACTATGTTCACAAGCAAATTTATTCCGAGAATTATTTTGTAATTACATTAATATATTAACTTTTGGTTTCCATAGCTTTGAAACCCGTGTTGCTGGTAAATACTCTTCGTAAATGTGCCTCAAAAATTAGAAAGGCTGTTGAAATATCTCCACATGGCTCGAATATACAGAAACGAGAGGGAAATACATTTTTTAGCAAATAAAAATCCTGGGCTTTAGTTTTGGGTGAGCGCCAAGGCTGAAGAAAATTAAATGACAAGACGTGACCCAGACACTTCAGCTGTATCCTGGGAACAGGCTCTCATTTCGAAGCAAACCGAGTAGCATCTTCCCTTAGGGGAGCAACCATAAAAATAAAAATTGGCTTCCAGTCCCAACTACAAGAAAATATTTCTTATTCATTAAACCCACGATTTTGAATGGGAGGTTGTTAGCACTCCCTAAAATATTATGGGGTAATTGTACTGGTTGTGTATTGTAGCGGATTAAATGCAAGACGGAGCTATTGTGTCAGTTTCGCCCTAAATAAAAAAGTATGTATGTATTTACATTTAATATTTTTGGGGATATCTGTTGTGTCCTAAAGCAGAGGGGTTTAACAATCCAAAAGTAGCATCGCTAATGGATCTTTTTTCGCTAATAACGAAGGTTATCTTGACGCAAATTGCTTCTTACCTTACCCAAGATATATTAGAAATCATAATATCTAGTAATGCCTGTTTCGTGCATTATCCCCCCCATTTTCCAAAAACTTAAGTTACATCAATATCCTGTCAGTCTAGCTCATGGATTCCCAAAATTTACGATTGAAGTATATATATTGAGTCGAGTAGGGGATCGCCTGGTAGGGTGATGTATGGTGGGGACTTCGTGGGCCCCGTGACCGCTACGGTAGCCGTGAAGGCCTATCAGGAACCCTGAAAACTCTTGCATGACAATTAATTCTGTACATAAAATTAATGTAGTTGATGTTAGTTAGCGTAGTACTATACTGGATACATTGTAAATATCTTAATGATGTATTTTAATTATAGTAGTTGATGTAATGTGTTGATATTGTAGATGGGTGGTAATTCATTTATGTTTTTATTCATTGACACTGTATTATATATGAATCTATTTTTGTATTGTGTTCATAGTACTGGATACATTGTAAATATCTTAATGATGTATTTTAATTATAGTAGTTGATGTAATGTGTTGATATTGTNCGATTGAAGTATATAAAGTTTCCCAAGGAGAAACGGACATGAAAAAGGTCTGACGGAACCGGGACTCGAACTCGGGAATCCCAATTCCCGGTTGGTTGCTCTTGAGCTATCCCACCAGTAGTTTTCTTCGTGCCATCTGGGATACTTTGTATACAGTTCCTTTCTTTCTGCTTATCATAACGATGTCGACTTTTAACGATGTTTAATTTTTTTAAAGTTTCCTTGTCGATAATTTCCATTAATCGTAGGTCCAGGAAGAGCCTCTTGAGACAAGTTGCCTCAGCGATCGCAAAAATTTACAAATGTTTTCGGCCGTGATATGTTTCATTGTAGGCCCTGACTGTTCCATTGTAGAAAGATTAATTAACGAATAATTCTCTAATTAAATTCAGTTTGCCTTGCTATATATTTATCATTGATATTTTGTAGTAATATTTTGTGCCTTCGTTTCACTTGGTATCTATTTTTGAAAATTACACTGTATAAGTTGCAACATACAAAGGCAATGGATATTGTTCTTGTATATAAAGTTTAAAGAAAAATTCAGCATATGGAGTAGCAGGGCAATTTCGCTTAAACAACTTAGATTAGAGTACTTCAGTGGCATAATATCTTTAACCATCTTCTATCTAACGCAAGAGTAGTATTGGCCGAGGAAGCTTTCGTGAAGCGAAGGGAATTGATGGCTAGAGGTCTCGATAAAGGAATCAGGAAAAGATTGGCAAAATCCTTGATTATGAGGGTTTTGATAAATGGGTGTCAAACGTGGACCTTAAGAAAGGAGGACATCAAAAGATTAGAGGCACTCGAGATGTAGGTATGGCGTAGAATGGAAGGGGTAAGTTGGGTCAATAGGAAAACAAATACAGAGGTACTGAATGCGGTCGGGGAGGAAAGTGTTTTAATTGTAGTAATTAAAGGTCGAAAGAGGAAATGTGTAAAATATTATCATTAAGAGGAGAGTGATTGCTGAAGAATGTGATAGAGAATAGAATAAAAGGGAAAATTAGAGGGGAAGACAAAGACGAAAGTTGTTAGATGATATAAAGGGTGGGTTAAGTTACCAGGAAGCGAAAGTAATGGCTTTTGGTAGGGGATATTAGGGCACATGAACCTACCGAAAGGTAGAACACTTATGTTGATGGCTATCCAACGCAACCCTGGAAAGAGAGTAACAGGTCGGGATCTCCTGATATATTTGCCGATTCGATTCGTGGCAATCGGTCTGCAAATCGAATCCAAAGGCATTGGCAGGACCCTCTTTTCAGAGGGGAACAACAAGTAGCCGTTCAGACGTCAATTTAGGCTCACACCAGCGCAGTTTCCACACGGTCCCGCACCGAGATTGAGAATGAATTTTTAAATTCGAGAGTTCCGCCGCCGAATCCACTTTCCGACTCGCTGATGGAACGAAGCGGAGGCTGTGAAGATGTGCTGGGAGGGAAAGCCCGCATTCCGAAGGGAGAGAGGCGATTGTGTATTCGAGTCGCCTCGCGGCGATTGATCGGAGGGTCGGTAGACCCAGTTCCCGATTAAATGGCACGCCTCCAAGGGCGCACGCTTTGGAGGTGAGCGATCTCATCTCGCGCGATTAAGTTAGACGTGGCGTCGACGTCATCGTTCCCGTTGGCGGGTTTGTGATTTGAGGATATAAGTATTCCTTGCATGAACCGTAAGTGGGGACCAAGGGGAGGTTTGGAAATGAGAGATTGGAACGAATTTTTATAGTTTATCATCAGCTGGTGAATGCTCACAATTCTGTTTCTTTCCTTCTTCCAAATTGGCTTCCATACATGAAATGGAGTTTCGTTGATTTAATTCCTGTATTTTCCATTCGTAACCATGATGTTTTCTGCTTTCCCCTGGCAGTATATTATCTTTCTTTTAATAAACTTCACCTGAAAACGTTAAAAATATAACTTAGCTATGTGCGTAAAGGCATCTTTTACAGAGATGATATTTTTCGATTTTTTTCGGAATACAGTCTTGATAATTTCTTTAATTTATTTCCCTTATGTACTAATTAATTTAAACTTTAAATTAATTACTAATTTAAGTTC
>KZ308261.1:75909-129376 GCA_000376725.2 Ladona fulva
CTTTTATTTTTATTCATTCGTTTTTATTAATTTTTTCTTTAATATTTATTCCTTTATTTTTACTCATTCATTATTAATGGTTTATTTCTATTCATAAGTTATCATCTGTTCATTTTGATGCTTTCATTATTATTTATTTGTTCTTTATATTTTCTTGCTTTCGTATTCTTCATCTTATTTCGCTTCTTTTTATGCCCGATTCCTCTTATGAGGATTCATGTCATCTTCTTTAGTTATATGTCTTCCGGAGTCTGCGTTTAGCACGTAGAACTCTACAGATAAGAGCTGAATTCGTGATTTGGGAGACGTCCAGAGATAAGCAATGTGTTTCGTGAAGAATTCTGACGATAGATCGGAGGAAAGATGCTGCTGTGCGGTGAGGAAGATGATTAATAATCAGGTCGTCTCTGATAAATCAATATAGCGAAAATATTTCCTCGAGAGAAGCAATAGAGACTGCATTTTAGCCCTTTTTCGTTGGAAGATTGGTTTTGTTTAAAAATCACTAATCATCAATATCCAAAAATTGCTTTTTCTCGAAGGAAACGCGGTAGTGACAGGCTATGAAAATTAATGTGTTGGGGATAGCATCTCTTGCAACGCTCTAAATAGTTGTCAGCATTCATAGATTTAGGCAAAGAAAAGTGTGATTTCTAAGATATTTTTCTCAGCTTACGTTTTATACCCCGGGTTGGTTTTCCTTCACAAATTAAATGGTGTGACATACTTCAGCTTCAGGATCCAAGTGAATTCACCGTCACCTTTAAGCCACTCAGAATCAGGTTATATTCTTCCGGCGATAGTGCATGCGATTCCGTCTAGGTGATATTTAGAAAAGGAAGTTCTACTTTATACTCAACTTTCCCGCGTGCAATTAAGTTGAAGTGAGAAGCATGTAAGAGGAGATGTGGGAATTCGTTAGCGTGCACGATATGTTTTGAAATAGAATCTAGAATGCTTGATTTATTATTACTTTCTTCTCGTATGTGGGACGTAGAACCTTCTGGCGGAGATCGGCTAAACTTACCTTCCACGAATAAGTGTGAAATCGTAATGAGGAAAAGTTCATATAAGGCGATTTTATGTAGCATTTAATTCCCCAACTCTTGGCACGTTATCATGCTGTTGGATAGAAAGTTTCACCTCTGATCTCGTCTACGAATATCATAATTCTGATAAACTCCAAGGCATTCTGATGGCTTCCTTAGCTTCGGGAATTTTACGTGCTTGGAATCCATTATTTATCGAATATTGAATATTTCATAAATCTTGCCAACCTCGGCGGCGGAATGGTTTATACGCTAGTTTTCTAATACTGAGGTCCCGGGTTCGTGTCCCGTCTAACCAGGTTTTCCCGGGCTAGGGCATGGGTATGTGTGTTGGCTGTTTGTGACTGTATCTGTATCATAAGAGCATGGGTATGTGTGTTGGCTGTTTGAGACTGTATCGGTCAAATTATTGAAACTTATGTAATTGAGGGCTCCTGTTATAGATGATTAAGTGGAAGTTTGGTAGTCAATTCGTTGATATCTCCGTTATTATACCTTGTGGTCAATCTTGGATAGAGACAGATAAGGTTTCCGCAAGGAAAAGGTTGAAAGGTATCTTTGCACATTAACTTGTGGGCCTAGGAATATTTCCAAGGAGAAACAGACGGTTCCGGGGCAGTTGGTCGAAGGACAACTGGTCGATGGGACAACCCGTCGCTGGACATTTCGTCGCTGAGACAAACAATTCGTCGCTGAGACAACTCGTCGCTAGACATTTCGTCGCTGAGACATTTGGTGGAAGGACAAGTCATCGACGGAAGGGAATGTTGTTATTTATGATAAAGTTTTCGGTGCGTTAGTATCGTTATGGTGTAATATTCATTGTAATAACTCGGAGTATTGGTACGTGCAGTTGAGTTGGGTTGGGTTGGGTTTGGTTAGGTTTGGTTGGGTTGGTGGAAACAACGGCTTGTCCCATCGACCAGTTGTCCTTCGACCAAGTGACACCGAACCGAAACAGACATACAGTCTGACAGGACCGGGACTCGAAGGTAGACCTTACATATACAGTATCCCGAGCGGCATGTTAAGTTGTTCTAGCACGATAGCTCAAATGGCTTGAGCATTCACCCGGAATGTGAAAGAACTGGGTTCGGATGCCGGTCCTCTCAGACCTTTTTCATGTCCGTTTCTCCTTGAGGATAAGCTTTGCTTTGCTGTTGATTTCAGATGTCAAAGATAGCCCTTAGCGAGATAATCTTGCTTTTTCTGCGCGGATAATAAGGTTGAATAAAGTCGAAATCATTCGAAAAGGAAAGTAAACGATAAGTTTATCATTACTTAAATTCTTAATTTTTTACTGAATGAAAAATCTGAATTAAAATATGATGTTAGTACTTAATTACTTAGTATTTAAGTGTCTGGTTCGGTTCTTTCCCTGCCGTATCTTACAGCGATTTTAGTGAAAAAATTAAAATATTAGTTAAGAAGAATACTTCATAAAACTTACTAGAGAGAATGGAAATAAACATTGTGCGTATATTACGCCCAAGAATGTCTAAATGATAACCGGCAAGTGGATGATCCGGGTTCCATTCCTGGTCTCTTCAGACCGTTTTATGTCCGTGTATCCGTTTGGTTTTTCAGGGCGCCGAATAATATGTGGAAAGTTTACATCCTTCCCTATCTATTGTCACTCCCATTGTGTGCTGTACGCCTTGCCTTTCTTGTTGTCGATAGCCGGCCCTGCCTGTGTCGAATGGGTAATTTCATTGGGATTTTCTTGTCGCGCTCACTCTCTCTTAGAGCTAATTTCTCGCCAGCTTCCTCTGCTCAGATTTTCTTCGGGAGCGCGAGAAAGTTTTTCATGTTCACGAAGTTTTCGTTTTTTATCCTTGAACATTTTTTAGCAAGTTATCCATATTAATCCTTGGTTTTCTCATCATTGATCGTTTCCTTAGTTTCTGATAGCCTGACATCTATCAATTCTACTAGAAGCTATGAAAACCCTGTGGTCAGATTATTTCTTAGTTATTGTTACTACTTATACTTTTTACTGTTCATAATTAACTAAATAAAAATAATGATGTATACGTTTTTATATTTTAAATAATTTATTATTCGCATAAGAAAGTGGTCAAGTTGGTATTAAATGGTTGAATTGTTTTGGTATTTTAAGACTTTATCTCAGTTAGCGTAGAATCTTATCTTAACAATTGAGGGAACGCTGTAATTTAGGTTGCCATTGTTGAGTTTTGAAGTCCCATCATTGTTGCTTCGTCACTGATTTAAGGTTTTCATTGATCGGCTGAAGTATCGAAGTCCTATCATTGTTGCTTTAAGCCCAATTTAGGTTGTCGTTGTTTAGTTGAGTTTCGAAGTCCTATAATTGTTGCTTAACCACTAATTTAGGTTTTCATTGTTGGGATGAATCATGAAGTCCTATCATTGTTGCTTTATCACTAATTTGGCTTGCCACTGTTGAGTTGGGATGAATTATGAGGTCCTATCATTGTTGATTTACCCCTACTTTAGCTTGCCATTGTTGGGCTGAAGTTATGAAGTCCTATCATTGTTGCTTTACCACTAATATTGGTTATCTTTGTTGGGCTGAAGTTTTGAAGTCATAACTTTTTTTTCGGCAAACATCCTCTCTCGCAATTCCATGCAAACCTCCCAGTACACTTTTACGAGCGGGGATCCTCGATGGTTATCTGCGTAATGAACGCGGAGAAAGATTCGGATGCCGAATTTTCCGTCCCTGGTCACGTTTCACTCCCGGCCAGGAAATTTCACGAGCGGAGAAGAAATCCGCGGCCCTCCGCGTTTTTTTACGCCCATAACTCAGGAGGAAAGCTCTTTGACACGGTTCTTCATAAGGGGAGGGAGGAAGACGTGTGTTCAGCCCTCGTGACGGCTCAGATTCATCTCTTCATCTCGTCGCGTGGGCGAGGGTTGCTGGCCCTTTAAAAAAGTCGGGGCTTGTCTCCTGCATACACACAACAGGGTGTCCCTCGGGTACGCTTTTCGTACCGAATTGGGCGTCGTGAGCTGTATCTTCATGTAGGTGGAGCCGTGCTCAACTTTTTGCGTCGTCATTCTTTCCACTCCTCCATAAGCCGGCCTGTTTATTTTAAGCTTTTGACCTTTTCTCTTCTGTACCATGCGTAAACCCTTTTGAAAATGTTCATTGGAATCTGTTCGTTTTTGTATTGGTTTCTGTTAAATCATACTGGTTTATATGGTTTCTATTGGTAGCGCCATTCGTTTATGATAGGTTCGAAGATATTCATTAGAACCTCTTGGTTTTTATATTGTTTTCCGTTGATGTACGCTGGGTTGTGTTGGTTAATATTGAATTTCATTGATAGAGTCGTTGGTTTATGATGGTTTGGTAAAAATAACAGGAATATATGCGGGAAATCAGTAGGATATTGGATATCGATGGAAACCAAAAAGAATTTACGAACAAAACGTTAAAACGTTGGAAACCAACGGTCAAACATTGATTGTTTCTGTTGGTTTACAATATGATTTTTATTGGTTGTGTTTGTTGGTAGAATTTTTTCGAGGTTTTACTAGTTCTAACCTTTCTGGGATTTACCGAGCTATGAAAAATTCTTTCTTATTTCAATTTTTGACAGAATTACCTATCGTGGTAACTGAAATAATAATCCAAAGGTTGGCGTGCAAGAAATTTTGACTATTGACAAGGTACACAATATGACCTTAGCTGTCGAAGCACCTTTATAAAGCCAACACTACTACTACAAGAAAGAAATGTCGCCAAATTGGTAGTCTTCTGAGGGGCCTTCAACCTACAATGAGGAGAAAGAATTATGATTTCTGTCCGCGACGTTTAGTGGTCTCACGTCTTCTTTGGCATTTGAATTCGTTTGCTGCGTGAGTCTTCAGCGTCTTCCGGAAAAGGCATCTTCGTGTTCTCTATCGGGAGATATCCGTGCGTTGAAGTCACCCAACTTTAATTGGCCATTGGGACGTTCCTCCATGGGCTTCTCAATTGGTTTCACGTGACCACTATTGCCTCTCACCTTCTGCCACCCTCCCTCTTCTTCCTACACTTTCTTCCTACTCATCTCCTTTAAAACACACCCTCTCTCTCTCTATCGCCTACTCCTTCCATCTTCGCTCGAATACCCGGGGCAACTGAAGGCGCCGCCGGGAAGCGAGGTGCTTCCGCCTTCCCACGCACTCCATCATCTTCGAATACAAATTATCCGGCAAATTAGCTCCGAGGCGCGCGAGCAGACAGCGAAAAAAGTTCTGCCAACTCTAAATTGGCGCTTGTTAGGCGTGATTGCTTTCCATTGAGGGATTTAGGAAACTTGGTCATGCGCTGCTTGGTTACTCGGTCTATCCTCTTAGGGGAAGAACAATGTTTCAAAGTACCCCACTGTATTTATGTTTCACTCTTAGGAAGTTTACCTCGTTGCATATTACGGAAAACTTTAATTATTCTTTTTTTTTTGTGAAAATTTTCTATATTATATTTTTGGTGTAAGTATTCCTGTCCCTGGATTTTAGGCAATTCAGTGCTTACTTCATGGCTCTAAAACCCCGATAGACTAATCTTGGCTACGTCCCTGTGTACTCCCATTATAAAGTGCAAATTGTTCGTGTTAATTTTTGGTTTTGTACCAAAGTCACTCATATAAGTTGAAGTAAGCTGTTTGTGAATACACGAAAAATATTTCCGATTTGAAATCATTTTCTGTTTGTAAATTCGTCAATTCATCAGCCCTGAGGCTGGTTAGATATACATCCCCAATAACATTAGCTACTTAGAGCCCTGCTGGGGAAATGAGGCTTCCTAGGCAAACTACCTCACTCCTGGATGAGGAGTGAGGTAGTTTGACTTGACTTGTATTACTTAGTCGAAATATTTAGAGTGGAGACTGCCTTCGTTATTGTGGCAATGATCCTATGAATGAGCATTCAATTAAGATAGACTCAATTGAATGCCATTATAATGCATAACCCATCAGGGGGATAAACCTCAAGAGATTTATGATTATAACAGCTGTGAGCTACACCGAGATTTAATAATATTATATTTACTTTTCCCTATCACGCTTCCAAAAAGAAAAAAAATGAAAAACCATTCCATGCCGATCATCAAATTATGGTAACAGGAGCAAAGCTCACTAAACAACCATAAATCTGGAAAAATTAACGCATATGGGATATAACTATGGGAGTATGTGAAGCTTGAAGCTAATGGAAGTTATAGGGTACACATCATCATCAGCGGCATCATTGCGTCATTCATTGGACAGGTTTTATGAGATAAATATTTAACTAACTTTCAAAACAACTGTAGTACAGAACCACTTAACCCATTTAAACCTATCATTCATTGATTTTTTTAAGTTATAACTTCCGACGGGAAAATTGTAAGAATCATTTTGCTTGAATTTCCTAACATCCCTCAAAAAATTATCGATTCTTAGAACTAACCGATAATCCTTAACTTTTTAAATCATATTTTAATCCAACCTTAAATTAAGTTAATGTATTCGGAGATATTTTCGCGTTCAGCTTGGATTGGAGAACTGTTTTTAGAATTTCTTTCGAGAAGTGACTCAGCCAACTTGGTCCTGGAAAGATGATGAATGGAATAATTAATCAAACTCTTGTGCTGTCAGAAACTTTTCGATCAAAAGAATCTCCATAAAAATGATAATGGCAGAATAATTAAGCCCTGTGTATTTTTTATGTAAGAGGGCAATGACCCTGGCAACTTTTTTCCGCCACATATTCGCCGTTTTCTTTTGATTTCAGTGATTCTGTTGTTTACTAAACGAAGCTTAAAATAGGTTCCCTCCTGCAGAAAATAAAATTACACTCCCGAATATGATCCATGAATGAATAATTGCTTAGAAATTGAAACGAAAGCTGGTATCATAACTGGGAACTCGAGAAACATTTGTATGTAAATTTATATTCCCATAGAAATTCGACCTATCTTTTGGGCGAAAAAGCTATTAATATATTTCATCAAAAAAAACCCCTGGTGTGTACTAGAGTTTCGAAGCGTAATACACCGCTTTTCTTGCTATATCTAAATGATACCTTAGGGGTCTAAATAACATTACTAGGGGTGGATTCTAGTTTGGGAATCCATTAGTTGTCGATGGAAAAATATAAATTAAAGTATACTTATACAGTCTGTGAAGCATTCAGTCTAAAGGCCCGAATATTGGGACCTCATCCCCTCTAGAATCAGCTACGAAGAGATAGGAGAGGGAAATGAGGCTTACTAGGCGAGACGAGGAGTGTGGTAATTTGCCCTTGCTTTCCTCATTGAGTCAGAATGCTTTAAGTAGAACAAGCTCACGTTAGTGAAGCACCATGACCCTACGAGTAACACTTTTCGTAACATTGAATAAGTTGAATCCTTAATTAATTTATATTCAGCGTCACTCATCCCTCAGTAGCTTTCATATCATCACAGCCATGAACAAGACTGTGACAAAAATAAATAAAAGATACATTTTTCTCTACCTAGTACCAAAAGACAAATGAATAGTATTTCATTCATCAAGATATTGTAGTAGGACCGACCTATACAGTACTTAAGAAAAAAACCATGTATAAAAACTGGCAACACAGAGTTGGGAGAGACTGATTTCTCATGGAACTCCAGGGAGATATTGAGCGTCTCCGAGTTTACAGATGAGTCGCTTCAATCAACTCATCTTTAATTGGTCTCCCTCCTTGCGTCCTAAGTACGTAATTTATTCTTGCTCCTCCTCCTCGGCCGTGAAGATAAATTTAGTAGACGATAGTTGATCATTACGGATACACAAATTTGTAATAGTACGGAAATATTTAGGTACTGAGTTACGTGATACTGAGAATTTGTTCTTTGTTAGGACTACTGAGTGGTACTGGATTAAAGAAGGTCATAACGATTTTTTTAATTCCTTTCCAAAGGAATTAACTGAATAGAAAACGAATAGATGTGTACGGTTACCTGACAATGCAATCGATCTTTCCAAAATTGGATACTAGATTGTATAACTTTCGTAAAGGATTGAACCCTCTTAGTCAGGGGTTTTAACCCTAAAAACCCCCCTTGTTGCGCCATTTCTCACTCATTATCGTAACGGTAGCCAGGTGACAACACTCAGCGTGTGTTTATTTTTGTGCTTGAGAAATTCGTTATAGTTTAGCGTAGAAATTTACGTCTTTCGAAAGCTCCGTCTTTGAATAAACACTTTCGCGACGAACTCTCCTATTCCCAGCCTAATGTATTCCTGACAGCGGCACGGTCCTTGTTCTGATTACGCGTGAATCTATTCATGGTTTCTGTAATTACCTATAAAAAGCATTATATGCAAACGAGGGCGTGAACCTTTGGTCTGAGGAGCGATTAGGAAAGTTTATGGGAGTGGCGCAGGAAATTGGCAGGAAGCCCGGTTTGGTCCTTGCGACCAACACTCACCTGTTAGGAAGCTGGGGAGGTTGAGATGAGCCGCTGGACCTGATTAATGGCAACCTTGGTCTCCGTCCGTGGAAGGAAAGGCAAAAGTTGAAAGGCTTTACTTTTATCGCGACTAGTTTTGCGAAATGTTTCATTTTATCGATTTTTTTACCTTCCTTGCGAATGTTTACTGCGGGAGTATCAAGAAGTTTTGCGTCTGAAACAACTTGTGTTGTATCATTGCTGATTTCTTTATTCAATGCTGTCGGCTAGAATAATTGCGCAACGAAATCTCCCGGAATTAGTACGAAAGCATGGTTACTCTTTGCTAGCGAATTTAATTTGTTACGGAATAACCTTCATTAGGCGGAATGAGATTTCCGTAAGAATGGAATATTTAAATCACGGTGGAATACATACGAATATAGGTTAACCATATCCATGCTATCATATCGTGATGAATGGAATAACTATCTTTTTCCTCTTGGTGTAATATTGAGGAAGTGTACCTTTAATTGTATTGTTTGCCTTGTTCATGGCTGTGATAATACGAAAGCTGTTGAGGTATGATTGATGCTTAGTGAGGCTTAGTGTTCGACCATTTTCGATTCCTTATTAAATTCTATAAAATATGTATGACATTAGATCAATGTGTTGCATTTTTCCGCCTTTAGTATTCTGGCTCTGGGAGGAAAGCAAAGTTTTCACCTCCTACCTCACTCCTTATCTAGTTACCTGACTCCTCATCCTGTTACCTCACTCCTCATCTTATCCAGGAAGCTTCTTTCCTACGAATGCGAGATAAAAGTATACAAGAAACATATTCTCTTCCATCCTTCACCAAAATACATAAGTATAATGTTTCATTAAACATTTTTCTTCTTCTCTTCGGCGCTACAGCCCTATGTGAGCCTTGGCCTCCATTCATTAAACATTATATTGGAGAAGAACGATCTTAACGCATTTAAACAAATAATTGCTCTGTAATTGATATTAAACTGCGTTTTGCTTCTGCATTTAACTATATATTCAGTAAATACGGGACGTTTCTGACGTTCCAAAGTACATTTTCAGGAAACAGGGACGAAGTAGCAAAGTAAGGCACGGACCGGGGGACATGGGACGTCTAGCCATAACCATGACTGAAAGAAAAGGAGAATGCCTCCCCCAAAGAGAAGTCTGTTTTGAGCTAACGTTTACTCATCGAAAAAAGTGGTATAGATTTTTAATAGAGTGATACCGATGGAGCTTGACATCTGGCGTTTCAATATTTCCAATTCGATTTGATACATCGTTTTAGAATTTATTGCCGTAAAATTTCTAAAATATGAAACTGTTGCCGTAGTGATGGAGCATAAAATTGCGCTTTGATACGCGTCGTTTGTTTCTTTCCTGACCGTGGATATTCTGCGCATCCTCCTCCCACTTCGCCTCCGGTGCAGATCCCTTTGGCCGCCCACGTCTGCCGCACTCCGAATACGGCTGGGATTTGTCATCTCCGATTCTCAAAGAGTGGGCAGCTTATACAAAAGACTGCTTTTCGGTCAAGGTCGAATCTAGCGTCATTTGCATGTTCGACCTTGCCCAGTTAGGACACTACTCGCGGGATTAAATAAGAGATGGCACCTTCATTACTCCATCAATTCTTACTTTATCATCGTTCGCGTTTGATCTCTGTGGTAGCGCTTGACGATGGTCAGGTGATGGTGCTGGGGCGTGTGGTTACGTCAATTATGTGCACTTACCTTCTTGTAAGGGCAAGGTTATGAAGCACATACTAGTGCTTACCAAAGTCTTTCAATGTACGTTATTTCCCTGTGCAACGCAGTCTATCCATCACTCGGCATGTCTATAAAGTATTGAGCGCGAATGCCGGTTCGGGCCTCATACCTTCTAACATCAGCTGCGAATAGCTAGGAGAGGGAAATGAGGCTTACTAGGCAAGATGAGGAGTGAGGCAGTTTGCCTTGGTTTCCTCACTGAGCCAGAATGCTTTGTGTTTCGAATTCTTTATAGACCGACAATGTCTCTCGTTCGTGAGAATTGCTATTTTTCCACTTATTGCTCTACAATGGCTTATTGTTGATGCTGGAGCATTGTTGAAACTGCATTCTCATGGTCTATCGTGCTAGTTACGTCTTCCGTAGCTGTGGCAACGGAAGATTAAACATAAAGGCACATAACTGGTAATTCCATTGCCGTTTTGTTTCGTCATATGATGGACTTTCCCTTGTGATTTTACTCAATCTGTCTGGAAACTATAACACTTAAATTATTATTAGATTTCCGTTATGTTACTTTGTGATGTCTGTTTGTGAAGACCGGTTGAGACCTCATTCCCTCTAACATCAGCTTCGAAGAACTAGGAGAGGGAAATGAGGCTTACTAGGCGAGATGAGGAGTGAGGTAGTTTGACCTTGCTTTCCTCACTGAGGCAGAATACCATAACAAGAATAAGCCCACGTTAGTGAAGCACAATTACTCCACTAGTAACACTTTTCGTTACATTACACAAGGAGAAACCTTAATCAATTTTATTATTCAGCATGACTATTACCACAGTAGCTTTGGTATCATCACAGTCATGAACAAGACTGAGACAAAATATATAAAGAATACCTTTTTCTCCATCCCGTTCCAAAAGACAAATGATATGTATGTCTTTCATCAAGATAATCCATCTCACATTGCCATTTATAAAAATATTAGTTGTAAATCAATATTTATGTTTCCTCTCGCCGGATGTAGAAAATATTGATTGGGCCTCGGGATAGCCATTTGTGCAACGGGTTCGACTTCGGTGGTTCCGGGTTCGATTCTTGGTTGGGGCCCACGCACGAAATGACCTTAGCTGCCGAAGCACTTTTTAAAAATTACCACTACTAATATATGGATTTTCTCAGGTATGCTATGCTGGTGAAATGTGATAATACTCTTAAAAAAAAACTTATTGCTCTTATTATTTCCAATGAGAGCCACAATTAGTTTTGAAGAATTCATATCGGCTTTAGATGAAGGATATTTTCACAAACCTACGGCAATAATTATCAAAATGAATGTAAGTAAAGCCTTTCCATTTCCATTAAAGTCGTTATTATTAGTATTATTATTAATGTTGTTAGTGGTGTTCTTATTATTATGATAGTTATTATTGTTATTATATGATATTATCTTTTCAATTGCAACTTTGCTAACGTATTGTGTTATTGCATTAACATTCAGCAGTAAAAGTATGGCCGTCTCAACTACCTCGATTAATAGAACCTCTCCTTATTTTGGTATAACACTATATATTATAAATTTTTAATATCAGCCCCATTTATTGCTGCATCCTGAAGCGCTTGCCTATCTCACAGCCAGATCCAGGCCCTGTTTGCACACTCCTCGTATTTACATTTGCAGCTTCCTAAATTTCGATACCACTACTTACACTGTATACTTCAGAATACACCCTTTCCAAAACAAGATGACACTTACCTAAAAATTTAGCAAAGTACTAGAGTAGCTTTTCTGAGGTTTACCTCTTTCACAATAAAGGAAGCAGTTTAGACTGGCGGGAAGGTTTCAGGGAAAACAAGCAAAGGCCGTTGGATATGATCTTTTATCTTTATTTATCTGATGATAAATTATATCATTACGTCTAGATACGCCTTTCAATTCCGCTGTATGCTATCTTTCCTAAATCTGATAATGTTGCGGGGATCAAATCTTTCTTCCCCTAAAGATATTCTTCGATATTTGATGCATTATTATATCCTTTTCTCTTCGCATTTCGTCCTTGGGTAGTGTAGTATTTAGGTAGGACAGTATTTATTGATTAAGAATGAACGTTCTAAGTTTTGTTCGCTGATTGTGAAGGCGGAAAGCTTAGAGGAAGAAAGATAAAAAAATTGTCATACATGAAAGCACTTGGCATGGAAAGTATGCATCAAGATAGCTGGATAAGAGAAAAGCCAACTGAGAGCACATGGTTGAATGGCGTTGATTGAATATAAAAAAGGTGCAGGAACTGGGTGCGATGGATCTAGAGGTAGATAAAAAACAAACGAAGTGATAGAGGTCGGGTCGGTCACAGTAAAGTAATTATTGGTTAAGTAAAGGGTGTCTCCACCTACCAAGAGGTTACTTAATTTAATTTTTATATGAAATTCACAAATATCAAGATCTTTCGGAATTTTGCCAATGGAATACTAATTTTATGCTTTTACGTATTTGGGGAAAAAATACGTGAATATTCGAGGTTCCATAAAAGAAAATAAAGCATCATTGACTCATTATCAAAAGTGGAATGCTTTAATCATATAAGCGATACAAAAAAATCGAATCTGCCATATTGTAAATTCATTTTACATATTTTGTCATTTATAATTTAAAATGAAGTTTTTAATATTTCTTTATCCTTAAACAATTTTGAGCAAGTTCTCCGTATTAGTCCTTGGTTTTCTCATCACTGATCGTTTCTTTAATTTCTTATAGTCTTATATCTATCAATTCTACAGGAAGAAATTTAAACGCTTACTTCTTAGTTATTTTTACTACTTATGCGTTTCGCTATTCATAATTAACCAAATAAAAATAGTGATTTCTACATTTTTATGTTTTAGATAATTTATAAATAGCATAAGAAAATTGTAAAGTTGATATTAAATTTTTTAATTGTTTTCGTATTTTAAGACATTTTCTTAGCGCAAAATGTTGTCCTAACGGAAACGCTATAATTTAGGTCACCATTGTTGAGTTACACTTTTCTGAAATCCTATCATTGTTGGCTTAAAACTAATTTAATTAGGTTTTCATTGTTGATTTGGAGTTTCACAGTCTTGTTATTGTTGCTTTAACACCAATTTAGGTTTTCATTGTTGATCTGGGGTTTCGGAGTCTTTACGTTGTTGCTTTTCCCTGATTTAGGTTGTCATTGTTGAGCTGGAGTTCTATCATTGTTGCTTTACCTCTGATTAGGTTTTCATTGTTGAGCTGAAGCTCCAAAGTCCTATCATTGTTACTTCTATGACCTAACTCTACTAAAATTAACTGTTGTGGAATTTCAACGGAAAGGTATACATTTATAATAACTTTTGACAGTAATAAACTGATAGGCATTAATTTCTTCATCCCGCGTCAGCTGTGACGTAAATTCAGTGGTTTCAGGGAATTCAGCATTTGCTTTTGCCTCAATTGAGCACTGAATGAGTGATTAAAGAGCCTTAAAAGTCATCGGGAATATCATTACTTCCTCGGCAACCATCTCATCTTCCCTTCATAAATAATTCCACCGCATTAATCCACGCCTTCGCAGATCGATGCTCATTGTGACAACAAAGTGCGCAGAAACTCTAGAAGAGCCAGTCATCTGTTTCTTTCTCTGGAAGGAGGAGCGGCTTTTTAAATAAGGCAAAATTGCATCTCTAGTTCTTCTTTCTTAACCTTCCGAGAGATCGCTTCCTCCGCTTTCTCCGAGTGAAGATGCACGTGCCGTGAACGCGTTACGCAACAATAAAGGGATAACCACGCAAAGTATAAATTTAGAGTCCCTCGCAAAGCAAGGGGGGTAAGTTCGCGTACGAATCGAATGCTACGAGGAGATATATCATTTAGACCTCTGATTGTCAATTACGCAATGCATAAATTTTGAAATTTGTTTGTAATAAAAACTTCGGTTAGCAGCTAATCATTTATTATTATTGTTGTTATTATTATTTAATCTTACGGCGAGGTAAGGCGAAAAATGGTCTCTCTTCCACCCCTAAAGATATTAATTGATAATAATATTACACTTATAACGAAAAACAACTGACTGTTATTAACTTAAATAAAAAACAATACATCTAAACTGTAATAAAAACTTCGGTTAACAGCTAATCATTTATTATTATAGTTGTTGTTATTATTATTATTTAATCTTACGGCGAGGTAAGGCGAAAAATGGTCTTTCTTCCACCCCTAAAGATATTGATTGATAATAATATTACACTTCTAACGAAAAACAACTGACTGTTATTAACTTTAATAAAAAACAATACATCTAAACAATCCGGCATATATAGGTGCAAGAAAATTGGCACAATTAATAGGTAAAAAGTAATTGATAGTGTAATTGACTAATGAAAACTGATACTTTAAACTAGATACATATAAGAACACAAAGAATAGGGTTGTGGGGAAATCTCCTCCATGAAAAAAACCCAGAATTCGGGAAAACACCCACTCAAGAATTTATGAAGCAGTTAAGGAAGTAATCTAGAGTGTTGACAAAAAAGAACAGAAATACCAAAGCCGTAAGAAATTTCGGAGTCAAAAAAGTGGCCTACCTTTAGTGTGGATCCTCTGCTGCATATGGAGTAGTCCAATGTTGCAAGGAAATATACGCAAGCCGAGGCAACTATATATACGTATTTCGGAAACTGTTTCCATCTTCAGTAGTACTGTACATCCCAAAACCTATCTCTTTCTTTAAAATATTAAAAGACAAAGGGTTAGATGCAAGAAGAAACTAAGAATTCTCGATCTCTCCCTTCAATAAAGACGTTTTATTATTATTAATATTGTTGCTGTTATTGTTGTTGTTATGGTACTGTTAAAAAGTCCGTGAGCGATGTTACGTTGCGTTGGTCAGGCATCACCTGGAATATGCGTGTAGTGTATGAGACCCTGCAGAAAAATGTTGTATTCGTGAATTAGAAAAAGTACAGCGAAAGGCGATACGTTTTGTAAAGAATTGTTACGACAAGTCAGTGAGTGTTACGCAAATGCTTCAGGACGCAGGATGGGAATCTTTGGAAGACAGAAGGCTTAAACAAAGGATAAATCTACTTAATAAATTTAGAGAAAGCACGTTCACAGATGATGTAGCTGACATAATGCGTCCCCAATGTTATATAGGCCGTTCTGATACTGCGAGAAAAATCCGAAAAATAGATGCTAGAACAAGTCGTTTCAAAAATTAATTTTTTCCGCGAACGATAGGAGAAAGTAATCGATTACAGAAGTAGAGTAATGGTGAATGCACCCTGCCACACGGCGAAAGGCGGCTTGCAGGGTACTTGTAGATGTAGACTGTTAGACAAATTCCAGTTCGACAGTATTTCAAAAGTTCAGCAGTACTACTGAAGATGGAAACTTAGTATTCCCTTTTTACCTTTGAAATTTCTCAACTTCGAAGTGTCTATTCTATTTTTATATCATTCTAACGGCCGTGTCTTTGTTTTTTCTTTCCAATGTAGCGTATGCATTTACGTCTACGTTAGTACTTAGCTAGCCTTCTTGCCATGCATGGCGGGTTGTGCATGCGTTTTGCAACCTATTTCCCCAGTGTTGTGATGCGCATCATTCGTGGAAAAATTATATTTGAATCCAGCATCTATTTTCATCCAGGTTTTTCCACTGATATCTTATTTAACGATGCGACGGAGTGGGGATGCATTATTTACGAACGTATCATCACTATATTTTTTAAGCAAGTTCAGCCTAAGCCTTAAGTTTCTTCTAACGATTCCCACCTTACGTACAGGAGCATAATAATAATTATTATTATTATGCGACGTTATTAGGACGAGTTTCGGGAAATTTAAAAGAGATTTCTTGGAAGAAGTGCAAAAAAGAAAGCTATTTGCGGGTTTGAAAACTTAAGTTATAACTTAGGAAAAAATACACTACGTATTGGTTACGCCTACTCCTATTTCGTACGTAGTTCTTGAGCTGATTAAGTGGTATACATCTTATAAAAAGCAAAAAATATATTCCTCCTAGTGGCAGTTATCTTCACATTTGTTCAGATGCTAACGTTCGTAAAGCCTTTATTTTAATCCATCGTTTCCAAGTATTTATAGTGAAATTGGTGAGCAATTTAGTGCGTGTATTCAATAATAATAGTGATAAGGCGACTTTGTTCTGAGTGATTGAGACTACCAAGTCTCTTGCTACGTCTAACCCCCGTCTCACGAAATTTAAAAGAGACAGCTTGAAAAAAGTGCTAAAAAGAAAACTACTTTGTGGGCTTAGAAACCTAAGTTTGCACATTGGAAAAAACACACCACTGAAGGAAAACACCCGCAAGAAGGGGAGTATGAAAAACCTGCGAAATCTACTGAAATTAAAGTAAGTCTTAACGGAAAGGCAGGTTAAATCACATCTGAAAAGCAAACGACGAGGCATAATTACATTATTTCATAGGCATAACAACTAGAAATAAATTTTGTTCAAAAATAAACAAAGATAAGATCATGAATCACAAATATTACGGTTCCAAACAAAGCTATTAAAGTGCTAAATGCGAATATAAAATAAGAACAATATATAATAATAATAATAACAGTCATTTGCAGATACACATTCTTATATCAGCTACATCTCCATCACTCTGTAGTATACATGTGATGTGTTGATAATGCACTCTGTTTACCATGGAAGAAACGTTACCTGTCCGTTATCATTTTTTACTTAATTGCTAAAGGATATTTCAATTGTTCATCGGACACTTAGAGTCAAATTTCAGTGTTTTTAGGCTTTATCTAGGTTTAAATATCGATTTCAAGATAACTGACAGATAAATACGATTTCAATCTATTACCTTTATACCAACCCACACAATTGAGATAACTTTAAAGTAGTTCATGAAATGTCAAACTAATTTTTAAACTAAATAAACTAGAAAAAGCGTCAACATCCATACTAGAAAAAACCCCAACAGAAAATGCAATTAACCGCGTGAGATACACTAAAAACTCCTAATCGTGATAAAATATGCTAGGAAACGTGCTCTTAAAAAGGAACGTAAAATCCTCGACTCTGAACAGTACTCCTTTTCTACTTTTTAAAATCGATTCGTAAAAAAATGGCACATTTCCATGCGAATTGAATCGAATCATAATCCGTCGCGTTAATATTCCCCTTTCGCGTCTGCTTCTGACTTCACCCGCAGCGGGACGCCACTTCCGCGACCGTCTCTTGGTGATAGATCGGTACGTTGGAGCTCGTGCGGCGAAAGAAAATTTGCGCAATTTTTTTTCCTTCAAAAGCCTCTTTGCCGCGAGATCTTGTCGCACCGCGAATCTCCGTCGAGCGGCTTTTCAAATGAAGAGAGCTTTGATTTGGACGTGAGTTCTAAACGTCCACCACTCACACTCTGTTGACTCTGTCCATTTGCTTGTGCGTTTCGAAATGCCATAAGATGTCCATCCCTCATGTTTGCGGAGACTTTGGTAAGTTTGCCTATTATGTAATCATTGGGATGTCCACACGTCTTATTAGTTGCCTTAGGAAGATGGAAATCAATCAATGCGCGTTTTTCATCCACAGGGTTCCGTATCGTCCCATTTTTTATGCTTTATTAGTAGGGCACTTTTATCTAAGTTGTACGTGATTTTAAGGCTTTCTTTCTTCACTTGGAACTCATCACTTCAAATCGACCGATTCTCCATTAAACTTTGATACCTTACGTGAAACATTCAATGGTTAACACTGTTAATCATTAATTAACAATGTTGCCATTCATTACCAATTATTGATTAACAATTTCAATCATTAAAAGAATGTAGAAAGTGTAAATATTGTAAACCATGCTAAAGTGTTTACAATTCAAACCGTGTGCACAATATAAACACCATAACCAATCCAGAATAAATGGGGACTTAAATGAATACAGGTCTTAGTTACGATTGATAAAATAATGGTAGAGATATCCCCCAGAAGTCCAAGTGGGTAACACGTTCGCCTTTGACGAAAGCGAACTCGGTTTCGATTCCCGGTATGGGATGAGGATGACCTCAGTAGTTGAAATGTGTTAAAAAGCAGTGCTTTGAATTAGTAGATAATTAAATTTCTTAATTCCCAAAGAAAAATCTGGCACGAAAAAATTCTCACAGGACCGGAACCTGTTGCCTGTCATCCCGTCACCTTAAGTAAATCAAAATGCTAAAATTATATCTTTTACTCCGAAGTGTTGATTGATAGCGTGCTATTTTTTGTGACATTTCCTGCAGCAATTCTCCTTCTGTATGTGCTCAGGACTCCGTATTCTTCATTTATTTTTTCTGCTGATAAAATTCAACTCCTGTTATGTACGGTAAACACTTATCTTTAAGGTATCATGCCTTTGAATTGTTTTGCGAATACAAAACTTACAAATAAAACTCCATTCCTGAAGATATGGTAGCTGGAACCATTAGTATCGTAATGTTTGTGATTATGGAAGAGTTTACCTAAGATTTTTCGTTCTTTTACAAGGCTTTTATCTTCCGTAACCTGTAAAAAAATACGTAATACACAGTGTACTCAGAATCTTGCTTCTTATCATATGATCTTTTACCTATGGAAATCATACAGAGGGAATAAAATACGACTGTTCTAAGATTTTATACTTTTTAGAACGTTCTCACCTGTGTAAATATCTTTTACCTATGGAAATCATACTGTGGGAATAAAATACGACTGTTCTAAGATTTTATACTTTTTAGAACGTTCTCACCTGTCTAGATATCGAGAATGTGATGGAAATTCCATCCGAAAGAAAAAGGCTAGAATTTTCTCCCGTGTGCTGATTGATCAGAATGTAGGAAGAGCATAAAAGGAAGTGGTGTTCTTCGATTGTTGATAATCGTGCTTTTCACCGCAAGATGTCGAAAACCCCCGGAGATCGCGTGCTTAAGATTGTGATTCTTCGTGCTGAAGGACCTGCTTTATTTGGGGGAACAGCCGTGTAGGCTTTTTCTCCCGCTAGAATCTGCGGAAGTATGATAATTTCCATTCTAATTATTAACAACTGACAGGTTTGAAAATCGAGGCGGAAACCATCGATAATTTCGATTGTCGATGTTCACAACTATCGATTTATACTTGCTCTATTTGACTTAAATCTAGACCCGTAGATTCAGGGCATTCGATAGTTTTCGATAATTACAATTATCGATAGTTACAACTATAAATCTTGACCCGTAGATTCAGGACATTCGATTGTTACCGATAATTACGATTTTCAATAATTACGATTATCGATAGTTACAACTATAAATCTTGACCCGTAGATTCAGGACATTCGATTGTTACCGATAATTACGATTTTCAATAATTACGATTATCGATAGTTACAACTATCGAACAAATTGAGTAAGTGTTAATAGATAGTTGTAACTATCACGTAATGATACTTACGCAATGATACTACGTAATGATAACTTTGCTCCTTTTCCGAAATTAATATTCCTCGCGTCTCAGTTTCGCTGTTTGGTGCTTCAAAGGTACAAATTTTTTTCTTTCTTAAAATTGGGCTGATATTTAAGTTTTTCTCTGATTCAACATCAATTCTTTCATCAAGATTTGAATGGTAAAAAAATAGATTCTCTGAAATAATATTCACAGATAATAATTGTAAGAGACTATAGAAAATAGATTTAGAAGATGCAGTCAAGGAGAAGTGCTCAGATTCCTGTTTTTTATTATGTAATTAAAAATGTCTGCTCTTAATGTCATGCCAAATATTTATTGTCACATATAGTTCCCACTCACCCATTTCCATTTCTTAAGTAGTATAGCTATCAAACAGTACTTCTTCTGTGATAGATTAACCTACGTTTTCAATTACTTATTTCCATTCCTGATTCGACAGAGCCTAAAATGATTTTGATTTCATATAACATCCAATTATTAAGCCTAACCTATTCATAGTAATATGTTATATCCGCTGTATATAATTCTATATGTAATCGGTGTAATTTCTTCTGTAATTAGTGTTATCTTTGTGTTATTTGTAGTGCTTAATGTTTGGTATAGATTAATGGAATGGAATGGAATTAGGAGATTATCCTTGTGAGATATGGTCCCTTGTCATATTGATTAATCAATTCTTTACATCGTTTTTTATTAACTTACCCATGTTACGTGATCATAAATCATTTATTGCTCATGCATGAAACTCATGTTTGTGAGTGGGAGTGCTCTTCACCTATTCTCTACAGTATATCCTCACTACTTAACATATCTACTTCCTTCCCAGATCGTTTTAGTGGTTTAATAGCTAATAGAGAAGAGACAAACAGGCCTATGTTATGGTATATTTCCGCTTGCTTTCGTGAAAGAAGACCGAGCAGAAAAACAAATGCCTTCGACGAGATCAGGCTTAGCCATCATTTCCCTTCAATATCTTTCGTGCGTGGGCAGAATTATCTGTCTGGCCCATGTATTCGTTGCTGTAAGAGTAGAATGTACTATAAAAAGAGGGCGGGCGAAGGATCTGACTCAGGGAGAAAATCTGGGATGGGATATTGGAGGAAAACTGGAACTTGAAAGAGATTGCTGCCTACGAACGCTAAAATGAATGCCATCTTGTTTTCTCCCTAAAAAGAGCAGTAATAAAAGATATGTCCTCTAGCATGGGAATGAGATCAGATTCCCTGATTGATTGTGAGAAGGGATTGGCGCCTTTATAGTTATTGTAATTTCTAAAGGAATAAAATCTGTTATGCACACATTTTTTCGTAATATAAAGACTTCTATGATTTGTTTAAAATGATTGTATAAGGCCCAGGAGAAATCAAATTTGCATTAGCAAGGATGTTTTTTACTTACTTTACTTCGAAGGCATCACAGAGATTCCAAAATGTTCTCTTATTTCTGTATAAATACCTAAAATTCTTCTGTTTCACAAATGGTTTCGTTATCCTTTTCAGGCTAAGTAAACAGAATTTGCTGTAGTTGTAACGAAATTTCGTGCGTTATATTGCTTGGAATCAGCACCGATCATCTAGCAAAGGATGCCATATTTTCATGTGTCCCTTTAGCACTTTCTATCCTCTCATTATTCGTAATATTTTAAAAAAGTGAATAAAAAATAACATGAAACTTGGCTCAACGAAATTTACTGTAGTTGTATTGCTAGCTCCTGCAAAATTAGGATATTGGTGGTTTAGATTGGGGCCTAGTTACTAGGCATACGAACCACCTGCTTCGAATACATTGGATCACGTATCCAAGCAACAAAATTCAAATCAGGAAATGATGAACAAGAATCCAGAGGTGCAATACTTGGAACCATCACATTACTTAGAAAACGATACGCGACAACAATAAGCTAAGGAGTTGACTCGAGCGCTCGGTGTTTACACCCCATGCCACAAGCCGAATGACTGGTTGCATGGTATTTATGTAGATGTAGATGTGAGCATTCTTCGAAAGACGTATTTACGCTAAAATATAGATTTAATTGACGATATTTATTGTAAAAATGCCCATTAAAATAGCGATGGCAGTCGAATTATATCAATTCACAACTGACTCCCATAGTTTTACCTTCACTGCACCTAACTTCCTACAAAGAGAAGGATTAGCCAGTTGATGAGAAAAATAGAAGAAGAGTAATTGCTTTTGCAAAATAACGCCTTAATTAAAATTACGGATAACAAGTAAATATTGAAACGTTTCAGTAATCCTCAACTCCGCCAAACTTTCAACGTCACAAAATCGTAAAGATTTAATCGTATTGTTTAATCCCATTCTTAAGCCTCATTGCTTAATTTCATTGTTTAATATCAAGTTTTTATTTTCATTTTTAATTTTTACTTCCAATTTCATTTAAATCTTTTTCATTGTTCATCTTAGTTTTCATTGTTATCGTTTATTTTGGTTTTTATTTATATTATTTCGTTGTTTTTATTTCCATTGTTTATTTTCCTTGTCGATTTTCATTGTTGTCGAAGGAAACGAAAAATGCCCTGTTGAATAAGAGCTAGAAAATTTTCAAGCTCGCATATCGGTCGCTTAAAAAAGAAGTAACGTTCTACGATTGGAACAATTGAATCACGAACTCCGAAGAATTAACAAGCGCCTTTGGAACAATAGTGCAACTTTATCTCGCGGAAACCTTTCCACTGAATAGATGACAAATGCCTATCGCATCGATCCGCAGATCAGATCCGTGACCCAAATCAGGACAAAGTGGAAATTAAAGGCGGGGAAATTGAAGGAAATGAGATAAATAAGCTTTCAAAGGTTTGGAGGAAATGGAATCCCTCTGGCGGGAGAGGCTCGAAACTTGGGAACTAATCGTTCCCTTCCGTGAGAAATTATCGTTGTTCGGAAAACGCTTGGTTGCTACGGGAACCTACTCCGTTGGAACGGAAAATCGCAGTTTTAAAGAGACCATTAAAACGGAGTGAAGTTTGAAGGTTAACTTCTCAATACAAGTCCGTGTCGAGTTCGTAACTCCGTCACGAATAGTCTGGTTTAAGAATGAAATAAACTCCTCCCTAAGAAGGTTCAATTGGTAAAAAACGTAAAATTTATGGAGTTTCTTCGCCTTATATTTGAAAAAATGCCTTCAGTTGGCAAAGAACGTAATATTCATAGAGTTTTTCTGTCTTATACTTGAAAAAATGGGTTAATAATGCAAGTGGAAGATGCTCGTGCTCTCTCAAACGTTTTCACTACATTCGGAAAACTGTAATAAAAAATAAGCCCGCAGATTAAACTTCTTGCGTGAAATATACGTACTTATAGTCAGTCGTAAAGCAGGATTCGTGCCGTATTATAAATAAAACGGATTATCACTGTGAAAGGTTTGAGTTAAAGTTCTGCTGTAGAAATTGTAATTTTCTTTGTTTCTTAAAGCTAATGAGAATTGCATTTCCGATAAAAGTTGGGTAGCTATTGAAATATAACCGAAAATATGCGTGGTGGCGTTGTGGAATTAAATTGGGCATTGCACACCACTCTTTATTGCGGAAACTAAACTTGTTCATCGCTCTATCCAAGGGATGTTTTGTACTGTTGTTCTTTGCTAATTTATTAGCCCTAGAGTGAATTCATAATGCATATAGATTAATGCTGAATCGCTTCAATGCACTTAAATTAACTACTGTAGCAACTGTATTACTAAATAACTTAAATACTTTTGATCAGTAATGAAATATTATTTTGCTATAAATGCTACATGAATTACAATTAATGCTTTTATCTTATTTATCATGTTTGTTATTTCTAAATTACTGAAGTAATTAAGCGTCGACAGAGGAAATGGATGGGTCAAATATTAAGAGGAGAGGAGTTGCTGAAGAATATAATTGAGGGTATAATGTAAAGAAAAATACAGACGAAAAATATGTTAAATTATTATTATTTACTCTTATGGCGAGGTTATATGATATGAAGGGTGGGGTTAGTGACCAGGAAGGGAAAGAAATAGCGTTGAACAGGGAATAAATAATAAGAGATAATAATAAGAATAAGAGTCTGGGCACTAATTGGTTAAGGCACATGAACCTACCGAAAGGTAGAACACTCATGTATGTATTTATTAATTACACTATAGCCAATTACGTATTACTTTATTATTGTTAAAATATCTTTGTTGTCGCGGTATGAAGTTCCGTGAAGAAAGGAATTTGGAAAGTGGTACCCATTTACACGGCAGAAACGTTTCAGGCGTTTTATCTGGCATACGCCTTTCTTAGTTCAAGAGCAGTCGATTTAAATTCCTCCTCAAGGAAGTATCGAATTCTTCCGTGGGTAGTTACGAATGACGTCCGTGTAACCATAAACAAAAACAGTATTGAGTGAAGGACGAAGAGAGAGCCTCTCTTTCAGTGACTCACTCCCTATCTCTCTCTCTCCTATCCCACGCATCATCGCTCCTTCAGTGACTCATTCCTACAGTGCTTCCCTCCCACCGAGGTCGACCACTTCCATCTTTTTCTTCCATTCTATTTTCCCCGCTTATTTACACCGGTCGAGTAATCTTGCAAAGTCCGAGGACGGCAGTGTTGTTGATAAGAGTTATTTCACCGCTTCAGTTAATTGTTGCATCACTCGCTCAGTTGATTCTTGTATTAATTCCTCCATTGATTTTGTAGTAGTATCTTATTGTTGTAATAATATATATTGTTGTATCGCTACCTAATTGTTGTTTTGGTGTTAATGGCTTCATTAGTGTTGGATTGTTAGCCTTCCGCTATGTCCAATTGTTAGCGCTTCCTCCTGTGGTGGGATTCTGGTCCACATAGAACTTTGAAGACCACTCGATACTACACCCAAATTCCCAACATTTTTCAGAATGAGAAAGTTGGAACACTTATCTCTGTTGCCAAAGATCCAGTAATGGGAAATGATACTTGCACCTTTTTACCTAGAGTTAACAGAGTGATTTCAAGAGAAATTAAAATAATATGCTAGATTAAAGTCCTAGCGCATTCTACCTTTGAGTGATAAGGCCTAGCTACTGATAGATAGTGTATTTAAATGAGTTATCTAACCTTTGGTTGTAATTTCACTTAAAATTATGTTGTATACTATTATAATTAGTGAATATCTATATACGAGTATTTCTTTCCATTTCCCTTGTGATATACATTATTCCTTATGCATTTCATTTTTCTTCTTCCATCATTATCTATCTACATTTGCAACAAGTCAATAAATGCTTTACTTTCTTGTCTCGGTTTGTGTTTGTCTTTCTGAATTCGGTTTCATGTTTTATTTTACTGCGTTTACGCCGGTTTCTTCAACCCCCTTCCCTAGGAGTAATTTTATTCAACGAGAATCTTTTCTTACATTTAAATTTACATACATACATCGCGAGCCTCTATTTAGTGTATGGCTGGGGGCGTGAAAGCACCAAACCTCCCAATTAACTACCTGGTTTGCGCGCCTTACTCTATTCGGAAAAGGAAACCAATGACGACTATTCCCACGATAATCTCTCGAAATCTCTTTGACGTGCGGGTACGTAAATCTCGTTCGCTGATACCGGGAATCGCGATGACGCGTATTTCATCACGTAAATCGCTAGTTAAAAGCTTCCTTGTCAAGTTGCGAAGATTTTCTCGCATCCTATTTTTTTCCTTTTATCCCAATTCGTAAAATGTACAAAAACTTTCATTGACCGGATGAAACGCGTACTCGCGCGCTTGAGAAAGTGCAGTGCAAGGCGATACGACTTGTTAAAAAGTGCTAAGATAGAAAAAGCAAGCGTTGCGAAAATGCTCTCAGACGCAGGTTGGGGAACCTTGAAAGAAAGGAGATTAGAGGCTAGGATGTGATTGGTTGATAAATTCAGAGAAAGTAGATTTGCGGAAGACGTAATCGGTATTATGAGACCCCTCTGCAGCTTCGGATGACAATGGGTGTAAAAGAAGAGAAATAGATGCGAAGACAAGTCGTTTTAAGGAGTTTCTGCGAACGATACGCAATAGCAATAAGCTAAATAAGTAGTTCGAACGCTTGCTTTTTACACTCCTTGTTACACGCCGAATTGCGGCTTGCTAATGTAGATGTAGAAAGGACGTACGAGATTAGACAGGAGAGAGGTCCACTCGGGCCTTACCACGCAAAACGCGGTCAATATAATCTAATCTAGGCATCACATGGTGAACTCTTTGGTAGTAATCTTTTGACTTTTCTTTCCTGTACTCTTCCCTCTGATTTTTTCGCCTGTGACTCCACTTTAACCTCTCAGACGGAAATTCTTGCGCATAACGGCCGTTCCGAAAGCGTGATTTCGAGGCTCATTTTCGCGAATTCGTTACTCTTCCGTTACCAACGCCGAGATTCGCTAATTGCGTCATCTTCCGCCGTTTCCCATTACAGCACGGTCATCTGCTCAATATTAGGAGCTCGTCCTGTGCTTAAAAGATTAACCATTACTGAGACTCCGAACTGCGGGCTTTTGAATAAGTTAGGACCCTCCGGAGCCGAGGAAAGAGGTGGGAAAATTACACCTTGTACTGCTGGAGCAAGGATGGCAAACTTTATGCCGCCTGTGTCCTGAATTTGGCGAAATGAAGACGTAAGAACCATAATGCTAATCAGAGAATGTTTGATTTTCTGTATGTTAACTTTAAGGTGAATAAGTTTTATTGCTTCCTGCCACTGTATCCTGATGCATGCTATCCCAAACAGTGTTCCGCGTTTAATCAATGAGTGAATAAACTCTTTATTAAGGTGAGGTTAGACCAAGTTGGCTTCTTTTTCACCTAACCTCAGTTGCCGATACACATGCTATGTTTAATACTTAAAAGAAAAATTACGACGACAACACAAAAGGATTGTGGGTTGTGGGGAAGAATCTTCTCAGGTTGAAGAAGACAAACTGGAAAACACCCATATAGAATGGGGTGAAAAAACCGCGAAAACACTGTGTACATAATGAAAAAAAGAAGAAAAATTAATACAGTGCATCAAAATAATACAAAAAACTATAAAACGTTTATAGTAAATTTAATTACAGCGTATACAATAGTGATATTCATACACTTTTTATAATTATTTAAATTATTGACGCATATAATTCATGATTATACATAGTTAACGTATATGGTTCGCATGTATCACGTACATCGTCAAATTGAATCCCTAAATCTGAAGTGAATATAAAGATATCGTGTGTGTAGTTAAGAAAAATATGTACCATACAACCTTAACTTTTGTTACGTAAAGTCGATACTTATACAGATCAGCTTACTAGAAATCGTACTAAATGTTTACTATTAAAAAGATTATACATTCTCTTTGCTATTTATAAGTATGTGTCAAATAGTACATCGCATTATATGAAAATGAACAAAAGAAACGTCGTAAAAAATAAATATACATACAATTAAAAAAAGTGTAGAAAAAACCAAGAGGTTGTAGGTGCTAGTTGTTAATAAAAATCTGTATTCTGCAAGAGCTACGATAAATTCAAAACTTGTTTGAAGAATTAATACTCTGAAATGTCTAAAAATTAAGTATTCAGTTGATACAATGAACCGTCAAGATAATAAGTTACTGTATATTATATTCTGTGTATAGTTTTTCTCTATCCTGTTCTTAAATATCAGGGAAAATGACCCATTTACGAGAATGTTAGCAGAGACAAAAAGAATGTAATTAACGTAGATGTAAAGTAATCATAATGTAAGTTAATTAATCTAGATGTAGATTAATCATAACAATAGCTCTATTCATATTGTTGAAGGAAAATGGTTTCCTATTGTTGTAACAATGTGGTACGTTCCATTGTCGTCGTGAAACGGTCCATTTCATATTGTTGGGGGCCGTGTGCACTACTTTAGTTTCGAAAAATCAAACCCCGGAGCTCTAGCATTGGAACTAGTTTCGCGTAACCTATTTAATCCATTATTCGCCACGCATCGGCTCGAAACTCGATCGCAACAGAACTTTTCAGAAAGCTTCTGTCGCAACGGCCTTGAAGCATGTCGTCTATAGCCGATTGCAGGGACGAGGATAAAAAGTCCTAAAAATTCTCTCCTCGTCCTCAAAAATCCAAACTCCATTCCGCTCTTTGAATGAACCCAGGCTCTCTCTCACGCTTCGCCGCTCTTTTTGTACCGATTCACTCTCCGCTTCCTCACGCTTACGACCCACATAATCGCACTCCCCTTTCACTCTTTACTCCATTTCCCCTCTTTTCCTTAGATTAAGCCGATTACTGACCGAAATTTCGGCTTCGGTAAATCGACTAAGTGTATTGATCGCCGAAATCTCATCGCCAACAATGGGTTTTCTTCAGTGCAATGCCAGGAATGGGTTTTCTTCGGTGTAATTCCAAAAAAGGGGTTTCTTCAGCGTAATTCCAGCAATGGATTTTCTTCAGTGGATTATCAACAGTGGGGTTTATTCGGCGTAATATCAAAAATAAGGCTTTTTCAGCGTAATGTCAACAATGGAGCCTCTTTAGTGTAGAGTCAACAATGGGTTTTCCTTATTGCAATGCCAAAGATGGGTTTTCCTCAGCGTAATATCGTAAATATGGGGCTTCTTCAGCGTAATTCCATAAATTAGGTTTCTTCAGTCTAATACCAACAATAGGGTTTCTCCAGCGTAATTCCAACAATGGATTTCCATTCGACTACAATGGGGTTTCTTCAGCGTATTGCTAACAATGAATTTTCATCCGTGTAATGCCAGAAATGGATGTTCTTCAGCTTAATATAAAAAATGGGTCTTCTTCAGCGTAATGCCCAAAATGGGGCTTCATTAGTGTAATTCTAACAATGCGTTTTCTTTAGTGCAATGCCAAGAATTACTTTTCTTCGATGTAATGCCACCAATTGGTATCACCAGCACAAATACGAGGATTAATGGACACTAAATCGTTGTTTGAATCTGAAGGACAACAATATGTCCTGAATACTGTATTAGCTAAAATATTCAGCGGGTAAGATGATTCTACCAATATTATTCTGATGGCAACATTCACCGTCAAGTAGCATCCTATCAGCAACACAAGCTGGGCTTCAATCCCGGGCCCCTAGCCTTCGAGTTCCTACGATTAAGTATATCCCTGTATCTTTATAATATATCTTTTCATATAAGCTGTTCATCTGTATATTATATGTCTTAAAATTTTTGAGATATTTTTACCAAAAATAAGTTGTACTTAGTCAGTAGTATTTGTAATACTAGTCATGAGAGTATTGCTACATTATTTGGAAATATAAGAAAATTTTTAGTAAATCATTAATGGGTAAGAGCCAGATTTATTTTGAAATGTTATTTAATAATGTATGTACCTTATTTTGCTTTTCACGTGATCTAACCTGCCTTTTCCCTAAAATTAAAGTGACTTTCAGTAGGTTTCTAAGGTCTTTCACACCTTCTCTTCTTTTTGGTGTTTATCTGCTGGAGTGTATTTTTTCCCAAGTGCAGACTTGGGTTTTTAAACCCACAAATTAGTTTTCTTCTGTGCTTTTTTTTGAGCTATCTCTTTTAAATTTCATATGACGAAGTGTTAGATGCAAGAAGAGACTCGATAGTCTCAAACACGCCCGAATAAAGTCGTATTATTACTATTATTCTACTATCTAATTTAAACTTTGACTAAAATTAGAATTAAAGTATGAAATATGTCGCATTAAAACGTAAAATCTGTCGTATTTCATATAGATTGAATTTTTAAAGTAAAGCGTCCTCAATTTGTCAAACATTTTCATCACTCTTGCCCTATAAATGCAGCAAAAGTATTCCACACTCAAAGGTAGCGATCAATTCCTAGTCGTTCGTATGAGATCTATTCCTACGGTTGCGGGATCTGCGAAGGAAAATATTTATCATTTTTATTTGTAATGCGATTTCACTTTTACGTTTGAGAAACGTCTGATCGATTTATTCTTCTCACATATGATTCTGGTTGCTAGGTGGAAAATCTCCGTTGCTGTTTATCGACGACGTTTCCCTGTCTACCTGAGACCGCTCATAGCGGCACCCTGTGCTCCATTTTTTCTCCCTTCTTGCGTTACTTTCTCCGAGGGTAATTGCATTACTGAGGAAGTGTCAGATGCCAGACGCGTCAGATGTGAACGTTCCCTCGTCCTCGGGAATTTTTGCGTGCGAGTGGTGGGTGGCCCTCCTCAGAACTTGTTTTTAGCGACACCTTCGTTCTAAAAATGGAAACGGAGTGTTAAAAGTACGTTTACCTCAAACATTTTTCATTATGTGCTTCGTATTTCTTAGTGTCTGTTGTTGACATCGTTCTTACTGGCACATCCTGATGAATGGAAGATTTTTCGTTTGTTATAAATACCCACTTACTATTTTTTGTCCTTCTTTGTGATATACACGACTTATATAGGAAGTATTAAAATGTGAAATTAAAGATTTGCAAACGTCAAGAGGAAAGAATTACGGATAACTCACGACAAGAAAGGAACATTTGATCAGTGTATTTAATCGAAGTTATATATACTTAAGTGTTCTACCTTTCGGTTGGTCCATGGGCACTAACATTCCCTATTCGCACCCCTTTCCTTCGTTACCTGGTAACTCACCCACCCTTTATGTCATCTAACATATTTTGCCTCTGCCTTCCCCTCTGTCTTTTCCCTTGCATTCTACCCTCAATTAGATTCTTCAGCAATCCCTCTCCTCTCAATATTTGGCCCACCCATTCCTTCTGTCGGAAGCTTAATTACTTCAGTTAAAACCCTCTCCTCCGCAACCATCCCCACCTCCATGTCCCAACCAACCAGCACCTCCATGTTCCAACTCACCTTTTCGATGTTACGCCATACCCACATCTCAAATGCCTCCAATCTGTTGATGTCCCCTTTTCTTAAGGTCCATATTTCACACCCATACAGCAAAAAACTCCATATCAAGGATATTTTACCATTTTTTCCTGATTCCTTTATCGAGAACCTTAGTCATCAATTCCCTTCGCATCACAATAGCTTCCTGGGCCAATGATACATGTTGCAGTACAATTTTTATTAGAGAAATTTATATTTAGTCGCGAAAGATAGATTTCATACATATCATACCATTTAAGTTATGTACATTGCGATGATAACGGTACTCGAAAGTAATTCGAACTATCAACAATTAATATACGCTATTTAACTATGTCAGCATACGGAATGTGCAAAATTAATTGTTACCGATGTTTTGTGACCAATGTAAGCTTGAGAACGAAGTCATTAAACACTTTTTTCAAAGTCATTTAAAACAATTTTTAGCAGCAAGTCAGGAAATGTATGATTTTGGTATTTACTTTTAAGGGGCACCAAATTGTTTGCACACAAGCGTCAGATATACTGGGCACGGTTCTGCCTACTTAACTCCATTAACCTCTTAATTTAACTGGATTAACTCCATTTTGACTATAGATACAAATTTAATATAGCAATTCGAACGTAGAAACGAGTAAATATATAATGGAAAACTGTGTTTCGAGACATTCTTTTCGAGTTGCTTCAAATTTGGAATCTTTCCTTTATTAAAACCTTATCGTTTCAAAATAAACAGTCTCATTCGCCTTAAGCTTTAAGGAGTTCGTCTTTAAGTCGGATCGAGTTTGTTTCCATGGAATTTGGGACCCACGGGGCGGTTTAAGAGTGTACGACGTTGGTTAGGGATCCGAAGAACGGCAGCCATTACTCTTCCCTCTCACGAATCCTGCCACTCTCCACGGCTAAACGAAGTTACCATCGATGACGTCAATCTTTCACTTCCCCTCCCCCCCGCCCAATCCATTCAGGGTTTCCGAAAGATCGAGTCGTTTTCGATATCCTCTCCGCTGAAACATCTCCATGGAAACGATTGCTGGAATTAGAGCAGACTCCAGGGATGTGTGTCAAAATTCTTTGAGAAGGTTTTCCTCAACGAAACGTAGCTTATGTGGTCCAGTGATACAGTCATTTTCTGTTCCTTGTCCACACAAAAATGGAATGTTTTTCATTTGATCGCTTTGCCCAGAATGGAAGAAAATGTATCTTTCGTTTACTTTAGTAAAACAAAAATTGTCGGAATTTTTTTTTTTAAGTTAGGGTGAACTTAAGGATTTTAAGTAATAATCTTTTGAACTCCTAATTTACGATGCCATGTGAAATAATTGATTATCATCATAAGAAAGTATTGCTTATAAAGATATATTTCTAGCGTAGCGTATTTGTTAATAAGACCCTTGAAAATTTGGTGGTGAATAAAATATTTGTAGAAAGTTTAGTGTGCTTAACCCCGTCAGTCACTCTCCTTGTGCACGCCTGATTATGATAATATAAAATCTACTGAGGTATGAATGGGACGGATTAATTGGATTCATTTTCATCACTATCTATTCAATACAATAAGAAGTGTTATTCATTGGATCATTGTGCTTCGAAAAATAAGCACTTACTGCATCCTGGCACAGTGAGGAAAGGAGGGGAAAATACTCTAATTCTTTTCTACCTCACTCCTCATCTTAACAAGGAAGCCTCATTTCTTGTACAGGGCTCTAAGTAGCTAATGGTGGAGGAGTTGAGGGTCTAACCAGCCCTCACTTTCGTGACTTCGAAAGAAGGTGATTATTTTGTTATTGTTGTTACAATAATAATAACAATTATTATTTTTATTTGTTTTCTTCATCTTCTCAGCGTTTCTGCTGAACAATTCCACCTGTCTCCTAGTTGGAATGGACCAGGCTCTCGACATGGAGAGGAAATTCACCCTAACCCATGTGATTCTTGATTTTTTCCGCTCAATTAAGAAACTTGCGCACAATGCGGCACGTTTCACGACTAAAATAAGAATATATGATCATTTTCCTTTCTTGTGACACTTGTCTCAATTTCGTAGAACTGTTGTTTCTCATTTAATTTTGTAAAAGAAGCAACCTCTGCAGCGAAAACCTATTTTACGTACATTTATTATGGAAAAGTATACTGATTATCCCCGTGCATTTATATGGAATAACTCATGAAATCAATTTCAACGATTGCCTTGATCGACAAAGGGATGGGTTGTTTATTTCCGAAAAATCTTACGAATTTTATGTATATTTATCAAAGTTCTCACAATTTCGAAATTATTGAATAATTCACGACCAAAATAAGATCGTGTGATTATTTTCCTTTCTTGTGACACTTATCTCAATTTCGTAGGACCATTTCTTCTAATTTAATTCTGTAAAAGAAACAACCTCTGCAAGTAACGAAAACATACTTTACGTTCATCTCTTATGGAAACGTATTATGGGCTCCTGGGTTCGAACCCGGGCCTTTACAGAGATGAGAATAGTTTTCCTGAGGGTTTCAGCATCGTAGAAACACAATGCAGTTTGTTTCAGACCTCTAAGTCAAGCCGTTTCTGAGATAAATAGGGGGACGGACAGACATTTGCTTTGTATATATGTGATTATTATTTTTTATTTTTCACACCTGTTATTTTCTGAGATATCATTATTTTGCGTGAATAAAACTTTGTCTCCGTATTCCATAGTATGTCTAAAAACTTATAACTTGCACCCTCTTCACCAAGTACTACGCCTGCTGTGTAATCAAAATTTCCATGACGACTTTCACTTTCATGAGAGACAAAAAAAATCAGATGATACTACACTTTCCTTTCTTCCTTTTCCTCTTCTTTCAACTCCTTCAGTCTTCCTTACATTCCCCTCTCTTCTATCGCCCTCTACACGTCAAGTCCCTTTTCTTTCACGCTGCCATCCATCACTGTTTCAGCTCCCATTTCAGTCACTTTCTCTCGTCTGTCCACAGCCCGTTCCTCCCTCCCACAGCGTCTCAACTTGTCGCTTCTCCGCTCCCAATAGATCCTTAGCTCGATCCGAACCAATCAGAAAGAGTATAGGTTTATGGATTTGGGAAAATGACGAATATTACGCTTTTAATTAGAATAAACCAATGAAAATGGTTCACTTGCTTTATGTTATGATTCAGGGATGGGCTCATCTATATACAAGTATGTAAAGCAGAAATTCTGTCGGTTTGTGTGTTTGTATGTTTGTCTGAGTTTGGAGTCCACCCCGTTTGTCAGATTTTCGTCAAACTTTGCATAATGCTCTCTGAGACCCGGAAGGAAGTGCTGTCAACTTTCATTCGATAACTTCGCTGGGTTTGAACCAAGATCATTAAGAAAGATTTCCGTAAGAAATACATGTAAAGTTCATTTTATCGGTTGCAGACTATTTCTTTTGCGAAATTAAATTAAGGAATAAGGAAGGAATAGTCGTGCGAATTCGACAAAAGTACCAGAAGAAGGGAAATTGATTACAGGTTCCTCTGATGGTCGTGGAATATTGCTTTCGTTTCGAATTTGCGGGAATTTAGATAAAATATGCGAATATTTTGTGAAATTTTGAGTTTGTTAACAACCCGTCCCCCTGACGACCAATGCGATTGTTGATTCCGAGCTCATGCATTTTGCCATAAGAATACATTGTGTATTTAGACCCATTTAGAAGCAATGGCAAGAATTGACTATATGAGGAGGAAATTTTTCAGAGATTTTAATTATTACAGTCACAAATTGTTATTGTTGTTTGTAGATTTCGGCTTCGAACAATGAGAACTTTGATTATATTGTACATTTTTGTTGTCGATAACCTGTCCCATTGGACTAAACTAAGATGCGTAATGTTATTTTTTCCTTACATGTACAAATAGGTATACTATATTTAATCCGACTTCTATTTTTCTCGTTCAGAATGAAGCAATTCCGCAATGTTTCTGGGAAAATACACCGATTTCTTCGTCATTAAATAATATTAAACACCAATATTAAACAATATATGCTTTTAAAGTTAGTGATGTTTGCATTGTTCTAATACTGTAATGGTTACGAAGGATTTTACTCGTCAAGATTCCTGTGCCAGTCACATTATTCACACTAGCTAGTCCTTTTCATGATAAAGAAGGGAATTTTCCAATTAAGCCTTCTACTGCAGTCAAATAAAAATTTTCGCATCTTAAGAGGGGAATCATGTACCTTTTCTTTACGTTTAACTAGATCTTCGGCTCAATCAAACCTGGCGTTTCCTTGGCTCCAATCTTTTGAATTGGACGAACTCCTTCGTAGGAATCAATCGATAAGCGCCCAATGCAGTTTCGGCGAGGAATCTACCCTTCTTAATTGGGTTAACCTTCTGGGACTCTGAATTCATCCCCCCGCAATCCATTAATAGATCCTTCCATCTTTCGTCCCTACCAAAATACTGACCTCGTTCCCAATCCTTCCCCCCTGTCTCCATGCTGTCGTCGTGGTCGCCATCCCTCAAGCCCTTACGCTTTCAAATCTCTAAAAATACTGTCCCATCGGACCCTCGATTCTTCACAATCCCATCGTTCACCGACCCTGAGTTGATCCTAAGATTTCCACCTATGGACCAGGGGTGGCGAAACTATTAATAGTTCATCCGTCAGTCATTCCATCTGTATTTAATAATAAAATAAGTTGCATGCATGCATTTGGATTTCAAGATTTGAAGATTACGCTTTCGACGCATAAGCGTCATCTTCAAGACTTGAAGCATGTATGAAACAGAATAATAAATATGGTGTCTATGAGGGGGAGGATATGAATTATGCTGAAGTGAGATGAAGACTGACAAAAAGCTGGTTTATACGTGTTAAATGAGATGCTGAAGAGATGCTCATGGCTTTAAACACAAAAGGGAACGTATAATAATATGAATGGATGTAGATGTTTTAAAACACTGTTTTATGTCGGTAGAGGGAACTCACGTTTAGAGACGAACGAGTTGCTCAAGGTTACAGATTTCTGGGAAAATCCATATGCGCATTTCGGAGGCAATACCTCCATCATCAGGGGCTCCACATTAGGAAAGCTAATGTGCATGGATAAAATTCAGGAATTATTGAATGTTTAGGAATTTTTATAGAAAAAGGAAACATAATATACAGGAATTTTTTGGGCTGTTTTTCGTCTAACAGAACATTTAGCCATTTAATGGATAACGTAAACAATCATGCCCCAACTAGGATTTGAACCCAGGAAAGTGTCGCTGCTAGGCTAGCACTCTCACCCCCACTACGCTAATTCTTGCAGAGTACTCTAATAATGATAAATCAACTAATCATTTACGAATGCATTCAGAAATCGTTTCAGTTATAGGTATATCGAAGGTTAAGATTCCTACCATGTATCAAAGATTATCGATGAAAAAACATCCGAATCTTGATGAAAATAACATTCGAAAGCCAAATAATTGGTAGCTATTTTTATTGAAACTAAAAATCTCAAAAGCAAAAAACTGTAGAAAGAGTGAAAAATCTGAAGGAAATATTACAAGATGTCAATTGTCTAAAGAAATACAAGAAATGGCATCAATAACAATGATATTCAATTCTTACGGAGGGGGATTCTCAGTCAAATAGGATAACTACAACCATGCCCTTACCAGGATTTGAACCCAGAACTTCGGCGTTGCTAGGCATGCACTCTAACCTCAAAAAACGATTCGAAAAAATTTTTACAACATACATTTTTTGCTCCTGAAGTTTTATCATGTTTTGATGATTTTTATCGCATTTATGAAAAGTAGATGTAGTAGTGTGGGTGTAAAGAACTAGAGTATGGTCTCCACCAAAGATAACCGAAGCTAAGGTGATTTTCTATCAATTTTCCTGCTATGGATTCGTTTGCCTGATAAGTATAAGGATCGGATTCCCCAATTAAGCCTTTGCTTCCGTGTACCTAGAATGATACATCCTAGGATAAAAACCCTTGAAGTTTGCAATCAGTCGCGGATAGCTCCTGCTTGCGTCACTGACGTCACGTCGCCATGGGAACCAGATGGCCTTCCCTTCTCTTGTCGTACATTGAAAGGATCGAATCTGCAAATGAAGCTGTTGATGAATAGCTGCCAGTTAATCACGGAAAGATCAAGCTCGTTTATGGCTTTTTAGCTATCGTCAGTAAAAACGTAGTAAAATGGGGCATTCTCTAGGATTTTGGAGATTGCGTAGTCAAATGAAGCAGGCTATTTCTCGGAAGTAAAAGGAATAAAAGCTTTTCTTTTTTTGATGCATAACACTTGAAGCAATAGCAGAACAAAGGAAAAATTTGTTTACAAGTTGGTGTATCATCTGTTGCTGCTTTTCGAAGCTTATGGTTATTTTACAACCCAACTTAAAAAGAAACAAAATTACATATAAAAACATATTGTAGATTTCACATTGTAAATGCCATTTTCATAAGCCATTTTCTTTGAATGCTTGCTCACAAGACTCTCTATTCCCCAAATTATTCATAATTATTACTACTTTCTTTTGTGTTTTGAATATTGCCTCCCAACCTTGGGCCTTTCCCCAGAGGATGATACCATACTTATAGTAAATAAAGAATGAAAATAAGCATAATACACAGTTGACATACTAGTAACTGGACGTATGTATGATATACTAAAGCCTAGTTTAGCTTTGAGGTAACAAGGTACTTCTCTAAGGGAGTTTTTCTAAATTTAGAAACATCAATTAGAGCAGTCACGTAGTATTTCGCAACTGAAGGAAATAATTTTTGAAAATGTTTACCTCACGTTTGAACAGATGTTTCGTGACATCGTACTTTCAAGCTGGAGTACTTTGATAATAAATTCGATATTCGAAGGCGTGACTTCATGCAAAGACATTGCGGTACGAAGTTTCTTTTCATTCTGGAATACTTTGTTTGGAAGTTACGAGACAAAAAGGAATTGGTGTACATTTTATGAACAAAACTCGAACCTAATTTTGAGTTATTATTAGCCGTAGGCATTTTTAATCCATTAAAGTGAAAATTTATTAATCTTAAAATATATTATACTCTATATAAATAAATATGAATNAATATATTATATATTATATTTTGATACACTCATCCTAAGGAGAAACGGATATGAAAAAAGTCGGACAGGATCAGGACTCGAACCCGGATCTTCCACTTTCCGGGTGACTGCTCTAGCCAATTGAGCTTTCGTGCCAGAACAGTCACCCGGAAAGTGAGAGATCCGGGTTCGAGTCCCGGTCCTGTGAGACTTTTTTCGTGTCCGTTTCTCCCAGGAAATATTCTAGGAGCGCACTTTAATGTATAAAGTTGCCTTTCAACCTTAATCCTTATACACAGATAATATCAAACTTTAATCATTAAACGTACACACAGATTAGAGGTTAGATTAGATTGTGGAGACCCCCCGAGGATGGAGGCTTTGTCTCCGAAATGATTATTGGGCTTCCCAGAAATCGGTAATCCGGAGCTTCCCGTTTGTCTCTGAGCGCGAGTTCCGCTTGCCGAAAGACGGCTTACGGAGTATTTTTAAACCTCTAATTCATATACAGCCGTGTTCCAGCTTTTTCTTACGTACACTCAGATGTCAGCTAGCCTCTCTAGCATTCAATAGGGATTCACTGTGCTCCCTCCTCATATTCTCTGGTTCCTGGAAATGCGAGGAATATGAACTTTACGGTGGCCCAATTTCGAAGTCATAAGATGGGAAGTGGGCTAATTAATTTTTCTACCCTAGAAATTTTCCAAACAGGTTAATCTATCCTCATGATATATAGTTACTCGTAGGAAATAGTTTTGAGGCGTTTCCTGAATATGTAGGAATGTGAACTTGTGAAATTCACTGTGTCCTTTTTGGGAGTCATTATTTCTTTAACCTGGAGTATGAAGTATAATATGGGTTAGATGGAAGAGGAGACTTTTAGTCTCAATCTCGCCCAAATAAAGGCATTTATTATTATTATTATCCTTGGTTCGACTACAGTTGGCCTAAAGTTCTTCCGTAATTAATGCCCGTAACGCTAGTCAGTCAGTCAGCAGTAAGTTAGCAGAAATCAGATGAGATATAACATTCGGAAAATCGAGGAAATACCATTAGCAAGGAAAATAGATGACGACCGTCGGTGCCTTTTTGCTTTAGAAAATTTGTTGTTCATTACTCCTGTCTTCTCAGTTCCTCCGATTAAGGACTCGCTCTGAGGAAGGAAAATAGATGGAAGAAAATTTCATTCTGACCTTTTAGATACTCCGTCCATAGAGGAACGCCCTCAAAAGCACCTTTGAACCTCAGCCATAGCGTCAGAAAGCATCGAAGAGGAAATGAGGCTTACTTTGTGAGATGAGGAATGAGGCAGTTTGCCTTTGCGTATGTTAATATTTTGAGTTATAAAATTGGCCGTCAAATTTTATTCTGGTATTGCAGTTATAAATTATGTATCAATCCAAACGTCATCCAGCGGTGTAATTACGTAACAATTAAAATGTATGCCTAAATAATATAAAAATTATAATTTGAATTCTTTCTATGTAAAATTGTTTTCGATTTTTTAAGGGGAAAACTTAATAAAACGCAGCGCGTCCGGTAAAATTTTCATAACATTTTAACTTATTTTGGAATCCATCCCTGCGACTGAATGTCTCAATCCAGGTTAAGTAAAATGTGGGTTTGAGGTAAATGTGAGTTTCATAAGTGCGTTCGAAAATTGTTTCCGATATAAATCATTTAGCATTTTAATTCATGGAACTGAACGCGATCTATCATTAATTAAATTAGGACGACAAAGTAAACGCTGCATTATTAACTTCAGTGTTTGCTTCGTATTCATCGAAAATATCATACTGTTAAGGCCTATTAACTTCAGCGTTCTCCGTACACGTTGTTGTGATTTAATTTTGTACTTAAATTGAATCAAGCAAATTTGTTGTGTCCAAAGTGTATGGGAAGATTTTACAGATTCTCATTTAAAATGATGAAACTTGAATGCAAAATTTTTACTCTTGCTCTTGTCGATACTCTGTTTAGAAAATCACAAAAATTACTGATTATAGGCCAATGATGAATAACCATTTTATGGGCACTTTCTACAAGTATGCATTTTCACATATGTAAAATTATATATAATATACATCCGCTGCTAAAATGATATAAAGCGCTTGGTGGAGAGGACAAAGTTTTTCTTCACTAGCGACATCTGTCGACCTCCCTCATGAGACAGGCTTACGGCGGGAAAAATAAACCATTTCCACAAATTCTCTTGCGGGAATAGCAAATCCACCTCTGTGAGTGTATTTCAAAGAGGAGATTCCGCGTGCTGGGCGTCGTCACTCGATCTGCCAACACCCCCCCCCCCTCCCCTCGGAATCTTCCTCCCTGTACCAAATCCCCTCCCCCTCTTCCTCTGTTATCGATTCCGCCTCCTTTGGCCATCGGTGTTCTTTTTTTTTCTTCCGCCGGCACCTACCTATCTGCCGAATTTCCGGTGCATGGAGCTCGCGAAATTGCTCCCGGCAGAGGATCAATATATTTCTCTTCCACGATTCCTTTCACGACGCAGGATTCGAAGAAATCCCGTCAATCAGGAGTTTCCCTCTTGAGGCATGCCACCAGAAGCCTATCATTCCTGCAACATAATAATAATTATTATAAATTTATTTATCCAATGGCATGCATTAGAATGTATAGGGCAAGTCATTGTTATAGGTAGTTACAATTATACTATGACCGGTAATTACAAATCTACATTACATTTATTACAATTACAACATTTTACATTTCATATAATTCTACAACACTAAGAGTTTTACAAATTACATTCAAGGTATAATATGTATCGTTTTATTACAATTTCAAGACATTAAATTTATTTAAAATAATATGTTCTATTTTAACGTGATATTTTACATTGCAATCTAATTATACATGTTTTTCGTTTACAAACTCATCCATATATATATATGTTTTTCTCAGTAGATTTAAAAAAATGTTTACCAAATTGAACGTTATTAATGTATTTTATAGCAACAGGTAATTTGTTATAAACTTTTAGTGTCGTCACCTAAAAGCTTCTCCTAGTTAAAGTTGGTCTATGGGATGGGATCCTCAAGTTGCCTCTTCCTTCTTGTTATTTGGTCATGCTGATTGATCCTCCAGTTTCATGTACCTGTCTTATGAATGTAGGCAGCATATGCATAAATATATGCTGAGGACATAGGTAATATTCCTTATTCTCTGAACAATGGTTTACAGGAGTACTGGGAACTTAAGCCATGATTCCTATCACCCTCTTTTGCATTATGATCATATGCTCGAGGATTTTGCCATTCTTAATTTTCGAATCTCATGGTCCGGCCATAGGGTTAATGGCGCCCACATTTGCTGATAGTGTCCCTTATCATTTAATATATTTACAAATATTGAACTGACGTGTCAACGATGTTGAATATTTAACAACAAAATAAATATGGCATTGGGAACTATGATGTAATAAACACATCGGGACAAAGAGCAATAAACACATCTGAAACTATGCTAAAGAGGCCGAGATAGATTTAGTAATGATTCTGAGCAAACGATCTCTGAAACTTTTATAATCATCGTTTAAAATGCATGATAATTTTCATTTCAAAACCCTATTGTGTGTCGTAGATCGTCTCGTGATTAATTCTTAACCAAAATATTCGTGAAATACGTCCCATGCGCCATAATGCATACTCCGTGTAAAAAGTAAGGCCCTTCGAAACTCAGCCTTAGCGACAGAAAGCATTGGAGAGGAAATGAGGCTTACTTGGTGAGATGAGGCATGAGGTAGTTTGTCTTTGCGTATGTTAATATTCTGAGTTATAAAATTGACCGGCATTTTTTAATCTGGTATTGCAATTATAAATTATTTATCAATTTAAAAATCATTCAACAGTAAAATTTGTGACAATGTAATAATGTAACAATGAAAAATTATGTTTAATTAATTTACCTTTTCATTATCTTTCAGGTGAGTCCAAATCCCGTCCTTCACGTAGTCCTTTTGTTATCTGCGACGTAGTCGGTAAGTAAAACATTGTTTTTCGTCAGACTTAGACCATCTTCATACATGGTTCTTGACTGTTGCATCCTTCTACTTGCTTTTCTGTTTACTTGGCAATAACTAACTACTAAGTTGATTTTGCGGCGTTTATATTTCTCCGTTACGCCAATACTTTATGTATCACTTACGTTTGAATTCGCTTCTTCTTTGCCCGACTTCAGACGTCATTCCATATCTCCAAACCATCCTTGTGTAAAGTCTGATTTCTGTGTGGCAGGATATACGTACCTAGGATAGATAATGATGTATCTGGCTGGAGAACATTTTGGCACCGGACTCCTTTAGAATTTTCTCTAGTAAAGAGAATCATTTATCTCTTGAACGTTCATCGTTTTCACAATCTGCGTACACCGAAGTTGCTAAGGGATGCCATTCCTTGTTTACGTCAATATCGTCCCAGAGTAAACGTTACTCACGCTGTTTTTGGGGTCGTAATGGTCACGTGCTTGAACGAGGCTCGTCATGTGCTCATGCAGGAGCTTTATCGATGGCTTCCGAATTCCTCTGGGTCAGTTTCTCATTCATCCTGAGTAGCCTGCACATCGTTTCGCAAACAAATGAAGGTTTTCGCACGATTGTTTCCATGGAATCTTTCCTTTTTCTGCAATTACGTTGATTTCGTGCTCAATTTTGCGTTTCTGGATCTGTCTTCCTTCTCCTTATCGCCAGTTGTGGCAATGCATCAAATTGTGCAGAAAGTCGTAAAACGTTAGATTAAAGATTCCATCGTTGAGATTTGCATTGTAATTATATGTGACCAAGATGGAAATTTTGGTATTTACTCTAATTTGTCAATGTGTTATAACACATTATTGCAAGAAAGAACGCTGTGGAATTGTGTGGTAATTTATCAGAGAGGTTAATAGGGTTGATTAGGTAAGGTGTTAAACACCCACTGCCATACGCCTCTGGTGGATAGATAAATGTTAATGTCAGTGTCATTAAGAATTCTTCACTTATTTACGTTGATATTTTCTTATAACTAGTTTTTAAGCTTTTGGGTTTTATCTATTGTAATTCCGCTATTTTTTTAAATAATTAACTTAAAAGTAGGACAATATGTTATGGTAGGTGTTCCGTGAATTGAGAGAAGTTAGTTAGATGAAGATTTAATTTTCTCGCTTTCATCTGTTTCAAATTCGTAATGAAACTCTTTCGAATGTGACATTTTCCATTGATTTAATGATCAAGATTATACGTCTGCAGTTTTATGCAATACCTCACGAAAATAAAACCAAAGGTCAAGTTTAGGTGCTCCCAATCTTTGTTTACTTCTTTTGCCATTGTTATCTATGGAAACCTCTCGGAAATTTCCTGGAAACAGAGATTAGGATGTCGGCATTATCTTGTGGACAAAATGCGCCTAAGAATGATGCGTCAGTCGTATATTGCTTGCCGCAAGAAGAAGCCCTCTTTTATGACTGTACGCGTGTTTGTTTTCCAATAGACTTATCGGTGACGAAGTTATGATCATACATCTCAAAGTTGTTTATATATGATCAGAGATTGGCTCTCATTTTTCGCAGCGTGGTAAAATGAAATACACCTTTAACTAAGATAATTTTTAAATGCAGGCTGCAAAATGTGGGATTTGATTTTGCAGGGTTTTGTTTGAGCAGATTCTAGCTGTCATTTCCTGGATTATTTTGAGAGGAAGTTACAAAAATGAGATGTATCTTCTTGTATTTCTGTTACTTTAGACCTGTTTTAGAGGGTGTGCGATCTAAAATGGTTCATTTAATACCATTACATAGCTGTCTAATTACTCGTACTTTCCCTAATGTTATCTTCATCGGCTTTCCTTCAATTGCCCTTTTTTCTCTTCCAAATAAGTTTCCGTCGGTTAATTCTACCATAGGCCTAATTTTCTTCCTGCGCCTTTTATTATTTCTTCATTCAAAACCCTTCATCTTTCACCATTTGGCTTTAGACTTTTCCTTTTAGATATTAAGATATTGAAAACATAGGTTGATTGTGGCACGTTTGGAATTTTTTCCAGAATATTTAAAGTACTTATTAAAACGCAGAAAAAAACGGGACAGGCATGTGAGCATGCTAATGACGAAAAGTAAGAGGAGCAGAGGATTGCATGGTAGATAAAACTGTATCGATGTTTAATGTGTTATGATTATCTATTGAGTTTATGCAACTATAATGTTGCCACCAGAATATTAGTCATACTTCATTGCTATTTTTATAATTCAGTCTACCATAATCAAATTACTTATATCGAAAACATCTGTTTCTTAAATATACTGCTTTTTACGTGTCCCTTTTTCGCACCGCTGAACGACTCTGGAAAACTTAAGGTCCACGTTTCACATCTCGAAAATGAAATATTGAAAACTGAATTTTTTTTTCATATCTTCTCCAAATCTCATATCAGTATAACCCAGTTTTGTTTCCCTCGCAAAATAGTAAAACCCCTCCTGGTTTAATATTTTTCTGTAGTACTCATTTGGCTCTTTCTAATGAAATCTACCTTATGTTTCCAGGAATTTCCCGTCAGATTATTTCTCAACATTATTTTTGACCTTTTTATTTGGTAATCCTAGGGTTGCAGTAATCGTTTTAATTAATAATCTCAGTTCAGAATTATATATTCTTACTATAATGAATATTACTGCTAAATACGGCATGGGGTGGCAGTAAGCATCTCTGGAAGTCTATTTAGCTAAAATTTAGAAAACTTATTGATCCTGTAAACAGGGACTTCTCTTAATGTATTTAGAAGTCTTCCTGTTTTCCGTATTCCTAACCACCTTTTAGATCGTATAGTATTTCATGTCAGATATACATTCACGCATATCGATCTGCGGATTAGCATCTTTAGAAACGTACATTTCTTGGACAGAATGCGTTCAATACATACCTTGCGTCATAAGTTTATCTTCCCACTTTCACTTGAGTACATGGAGGGTGATTGGAAGATATTACAGCTCCTTAACATCTCCCTATGTTGCCTCATACGCAATAAACCTCTCTGACGTCATATTTATCGTATCCTTATCACATTCGAATCACAATTTGCTGTTCTCTTTACAATCCATTCAAGGTATAAAATTTTTATTCGCAACAGAATAACGTGTGGGAGACGGAAATAAAATTAACTTTAACCCATTACCATGTAGATTATTTAGCGTGATAGGTTTCATCGCGTCTCCTCGTCATATAGGCCTCATTCGCAATAAACCTGATGGACTGGGGAATGAGGCTTACCAGTCAAGATGAGGTGTGAGGTATTTTTACTTGAATATCTCGCCGATCTAGAATGATTCGAGAGAAACAAGTCCGAATAGAGGCATCACAATTATTATTATTATTATTTTAAACGGAAACAGGAGCCCCAATTATATCCCTGTCAATATTTTGAACATTAATAGACACAAACATCCATGCCCTATCTTGGAAACACGGTTTTCCGGGACTCGAACCCGGCATCTTAGTTTAGGAAGCGCCCTCTCCATTCACCGAGGTCGAAAAAATTACTTCGTAATCGATTAATCTTATAATTTCATAGAATTCAGCGGTGGCCAGAATGAACGCCGTTACACAGGATACCACAGTAATTTTCTTTAGTCGTATCTGCCAATTGTAACCGAGTAAAGGTATATAAAAGATATATATTACTCTTTCCTGTAACTGAAGACAAATGGAAAAATTCCATTCATCTAGATACGGTAGCAAGAAATCAATGGAAGGTATATAATCATCGAGTTGCCATAAACGCCGAAGAGCGCATTCCGAAATGAAATGTCTGTGTTCTCTCAATGGAAGCGACCCCCTCGTAGATAAGAACAAAAGCCGAAACCATCCGAAACATGGAATTCAGGTTCTCCTTTAATGAAAAAATGCTCTTTACTCAACGGAGGTGTTTTTCCCGTTAATTCCACGGCGAGCTAGCGATGCGATGAGAGAATCTCTCTCCTCATCTCTCGTCTCTTTCGCTTTTTTAGGCTCTCCTCAAGTCGAGTGCAGCCTTCCGACCGCCAAGAAAGCGCAGGAGAAAGTGATGTACTTCGTGGATAGAAAGGGAAAAAAAGGCTTAAAAGAGCCTCTCTCTTGGTAAGAAGAGATACCTGTGAAATGTGTTCCGTCGGACGTTACGTAGTCCCATATAGTGAGCCCTTGAAGGAAAGAGAAATCAGCTTCGGATCTTCCTCAGCAGAAATTGCCGAGTTTATTGACGAAACGCGAGTAACCAGTGTTCAAAAATGGCGTAAATTTTCGTCGGCTATGTGTTCAGAATTGAAATTTTCGTACCTGAGAGTATGAGCAAAGAAATTCCAGTCTATTTTCGGGTTCAACTTTTTGTCGGCGAAATATCCGTTGAGAGTTTTCGGTTACGTGACCTATCTTTTCCACACTATTTTCCGTTTCAATAGTTTTCATCGGCGAAATGACATGTTAATACTTTGTCGGCTAGGTGTCCGGTGGAAAAATTGCTGTCGGCGTGGTGTCCTTACGACAATTTTCGTCGACGATGTGCCCAATGTTAATACCCGCGCCATACATACCCTAATACTCGTCTTATTTATCTTAAAAGTCGGTGTTTCTCTCGATCGCTGGATACACTTGAGAACATGGAAAAATATCATACTGAACACGACAAAGCTATTCTTGTAGGCATTCCTATTATTTATTAATTTTTGCTCACATTTTTCTTACCTGTAGTTTGAGATTGATCTTAAAATTAATATCACAATGAAGTTCCTTATTTTCTTTGCTCAAAACTCGATCATCCTCTTTTTCAATTATATGTTCTACCTCGTAAATCCACCCTCTTCTTTTTTTTATTTTCTCTTCATTTTCTGCTCAGTTCCATGTTCACCGAAACGTGGTTCCTGTAAGCGAAATGAATTCGTGCGCGATTTAATCTGCTTACAATTTCAAATCGCCAGAATCCGTCCCCAATAAAAAACCCTGCATATTTTATTCCTTCGGTTCCTTTATTAAGTTCCTGGAGTTTTTAATTTTCGGAGATGCACCGTTTCCTACCCAACGAAGTGGTTCTTACAAATTAAGAAAAGCTTTTACGGAGCTAAAGTGAGTGACTTTGCGCAGTTGAGACTGCGCAGCTGCGACGGTTTACACCAATGTTGCCATGACGATTCCTGGAATGTTTGCCTTAAAGAGGAGCTGAAAAATCTAAATGAAGAGACGCTTGAATTACCGGAAGAAATCATGTATTACTCCCTGTTTCGCTTCCCAGATCTTCCGCTGGTACACTATTTAGTATGAAACCACCTACGCTTTACGTTTACGCTTTTAATTTGTTTTATTGTTTAATTTATGATTTTTTTAAATACGTAATTTATTTAATTTTTATTCCAGTATTTTAACCCGTCTAAAATAATTGGAAAAACATATGGTAACTTTAAAGCTATTGAAGTCTTCTGAGTGATAGTCAAAAGTGGCAGTCATTTTGGTCCCTTCTTTTTGAAGTAGTAGTAGTATTGTTAAAAGTTCTTCGACAGCTAAGGTATTTCGGCACGTAAGCCCCCACCGGGAATCGAACCCGGGACCGCTTTCGCCGAAGTCGAACGCGTTGCCCACTTCGCTATCCGGGAGCCCATTACTCTTGAAAAATATAGAAAATGTTATTCAGTGATATATTCTGTAATGCTGTGCTGTACTTACGAGGACCTTTTCCACTCCACATACTGGAGGAATGGGGTATGCAATCCCAAAGTACCTCATTCCTTATCTTGCCTAATGAGACTCATTCCCTCTCCCAACCTTATGGTAGCTAATTATGGAGGGGTTGGGGATCTAACCAGCTTTCGGGCTTATGGCTTTCAGAGAAAGATTTTAATGGAATAGAATAAGAAAACTTCGTAATTTTTCCACAACTTATTTAATGCGAACGGTTTCGCTAATGGTCTGGCTAGTGGTTTAGCATCTTCAGAGGCACAGGAAATGGGGTGCATACAGTATTTAAAGGGTAGAAACAGTGGAGGGTAAGGCGGGGGTGGTGGGGGAGAACGGAAAAACTTCTTGAGGAGGGAGAAGAGAAAAGAGGTACATATGGGAAGGTAAATTCGTTGGTGAGGGATTCTTGGTCAGGGTAATTTGTTATTTCTATAATTTCAAGGAAGTTCAACCGTCGTCCTTTTGTTTCTTGGTGAAGCATTTTCGGGACCAAATCGCTATTGTGCCCGGATTCCTGGAGAGGAAGGAGGAAGTAGGAGGTGAATGTTTCCCACGGAATTTTTTCTGTGATGACCTTCCACGAAGTTACGCCTAAACACGTTGATTTTATTATAAAGATTTTAACGTTTCGAGAGTTGCAAATTTCTGAGTGCAGGAATTAAGGGCGAGGCCAGGATTTGCCATTAAATAAGCAATGCATTGCCTTCAACTCATGGGAAGGAATAATTCTAACGAAAATATAAACTGATCTATTTCAACATGTGTACCATGCGAATCTCCAGTGGCATTAGTTTGTCATAATTTCGAGAGGCCATCCTCTCTCATGCTTTCGTTCACTGTTGGCTCTGTTCTCATGGGGGGTTTGAACCCCCAAAACCACCCCCTAGGCTACACCTCTGGCACGAACTGTTCGTAATAAAACGAAGAGTACCCAATGTAAATAATAAAAATCTTATATGTTAAAATAAAAGTTTCACATTTTTCATCGGCATTATAACGAGTATAATGTATAATTTATTTATTTATTTTATTTATTCATAAAACATCAACATACAGCAAGAAACCAATTACAGTTGACGATTAACAATAGTGAAGAAAAAAATCAACAACATAAACAATAAGTTAAATCATGAATAAATTAACATATTTCGAAGTCAAACTCTTGCAACCATGTTCTGGATTGATTTGAGAGGCGAGAAAAAAGGATCGAAGTGATCGTTGGAAGAAAGGGAGTCGAAAATTGAAGGAATGCGGAAGAAGAGTGATCTTTTTACTGTTGATAGGATAATTGGAAATATCACGGCCGATTGGTGTGAGTTGTCTGCAATGGGAAGTCCCTTTAAGAGTAAGATCGAAGACAAATGCATCCCTCAAGCTTTAGGGAAGTAGATTTCAAGCGGTGCTCATCACATCCAACGTGGTTGCAACGACTCAAGTGAGTGTAGGCTCAAGAAAGGGATCCTCCGAGTCTAAAGGATCTCAGCCTCAGGCATGTGCGGAATCGATTTCCCAGTCCCCGAGGTGTTACCGCGGGGCTCCTTTTTAACGCCTTCGGGAAGTTATGTCTTTGGAGAAACGGCTTCATCCACTCGAACTGCAACCCCCCGCCCCCACGTTCGACACGGCAGGCAATCTTTTCCCAGAAGGCAGCGCGGCGGCTTATCAGAGCGGATCGAAGGCATCCACTGTTGGTGGAAAGTGTTGTGGACGGGGAAAAGAACTGTAAAAGCGGGGGGTCGAAACTGCTTGTGGGTCAAAGGAAAGGAATATTCCAAACATTAAAAAAGGCTTCGTCAGCTGTGTTATATTCAAGTGGTCAAACGGCATGCGCAGTAGCTTTTACATCCCAGCCTCTCGCATACGTAGCGCCAGAAGTAGATTCAGAGATAGGTATGGAAATGCCTCTATTGGGCGAGGTTGAGAAAGGATATGGAAATGTTACCTCCAAGGAATCGGTCGGCTACCTTTTTCTTTGACGGAACTGATGGAAGTTGATCCCCGATTAGCTAGTCCTTGCCGGTACCAGCCCTTAAGTTAGGTGAAAGGTGGTCGAAACCAGTCGTGTCTCCTTCATACTGTGGAATTGTACAAGTTTGTCAATTCTGTTGTGGATTTAACAATACATTTACGTTATGATTGGCGATTGTTGTGCATTTGCTGTAATCATCATAATACATTTTAGTTCTTGGAAATCAATTGTTGCTGTTGATTGTTGACCGATTCTTGCTGATTGACAATTGCCCATTTTCGGAGACTATTTTCATAAGGTTATTTTCAAATATACTCGTATATTCGAAGGAATAATATTCGGGTGTAATTTAACTAAATTAACGAGCGTAATTCTCAGTTAACTGTCATTAATTTTTTATTACATCAATATAATACGCTGCAAGTATTTTCCATCAAAGAAATAACGGAAGACGAAGTTCCTTGTTGCTTACATCTTCTCTATTCCTTGTGTTTCCGGGATTCGTTTCCTCAACAGCCGCGTCTATCTAATGCGACACTTTTTCATACACTTCCTGTCCTGCCATGCTGCCGTCATGAATCAGTAAGTCCCTTCTCATATAGAACTTCTTATCATCACATCCATTTTTTTACACCGTCTCCTCAGCTTCTTCTGAATTGAGTCGACTCATGACTAGAATTCCTGTCTTCGTTTATATTCTCACATATATTCGTGGAGATCCTTACTCCCCATGTGTTCGGCTTGATCATTGGTTTTTCCCTTTCGTCTCAACATTCAGTTTCGCTATTTCTCTCAACTTGTTACACATGCAGCATTTCTCTCTCTCTCTTAGATGTATTGTATCGTCGATGAACCGTTCCCTATAAATCCTCGCTCACTATCCGGTTGGCTCTCCATTTATTCATCTCTTTCCAGCAGTCATTCCTCAGAGGTATGCCAATTCATCCACCTGCTCAACCGTTTGGCCATTCATTCGATTGTCTCCATCAATGAAACATTCATACAGAGCGTACAATTCAGATTTTTCAAGGATTAAGTCCGTGTTCCGACTGCCCAAGCGGCGGTTTCAAATTTTTAATCGTGATTCAATTGTAATATAATGATAAAATATTCGACGGAAATAGGCTTGTGTGGAGGTTGTTGCAAAAGATTATTCCGATGTTTTTAATGTATGTACCTTCCTACCCTTACTTCTTCGGACTTTAATTCTTTTAATGCTTACTTCAAGGCGTTGAAGCTTTGTCGTAAATTCTCATTGTTGCGTAATCATAAATTAAATTTTCCTTTCGAAGCAATCAGTTATGATTGTTAGCTTTACGATAAGCTAATAATCATAAAAGTTTTGGCATCTGGCCACGATGCCAAAGATAGCTGTTATGTAAAATTCCTAATAAGAAACGGGCTTGAAAAAGTCATACGGGAGAGGGAATTGAACCCGGATAATAGTTCAGGCCATATAGCTCAGTGATCAGAGCAACCAACCGGAAATTATTATTAATAATAATATAATGCAGTGTATAAATTTAAAGTAAACCATGGTCCCAGATGACACCACCACTACTAGAAAATAATTCAGTCAGTATTTACAACAGTAAAAGTATCATAACCGATTGATTACGACCAAACAATAGAACAGATATAACTCTTCATGTAAACATGAAAAATAGACTAATCTAATAGACGTCTCCAGTCCGAACACAGGAAATATAGACACAGAACGTAAAGAAAAAACATATAAGAGATAAAGAAATCTGGGGCCTAAAATCTGTCAAAATTGTCCCAATAATTATTTCAGCAACCGGGGTAAACCCTCAAAAATGTACGTAAAACCCTCGAAACTATTGGAACAATAGAACAAAATATTGTTCAACTGCAAAAGCCACAATAATCAGTACTTGCTCCATAGTAAGATTTTTAAATTACTACTAAAATAATAATAATTATACTTTATTGAAGGTCGAGTTTGGGAGAATCGGGTTTACGCCCTGATTCCGTCAACATTTTTTCATCTCTGTTTCTCCTTGGGAATTTTTCTAGGTGCACGCTTTTTCGTGCCAAGTCCCCTTAATACTTTTTCTTGTGTTATGAAAAACCCAATTCGCGTAAAGACGTGTAGGTAGCTATCCAGTAGAGATCTACATCGGTTAACTTTTCGACCCGTATTATCTGAGCCTCTCTTGGCGTGGACCTACGTGATGACGTAGGCACAGGGTATAGTGAAGTGGTAAATGGTCGACGGGTCGGTTTGTGTCGTTAGACTAAACGAGTCCTCGGATTATTCGCACGGGTCAGAATGAGTCGGGGAGATTATTCGAATCACTCTGACCTGTCCTGTACCGACTCATCCCCCGCGATGCGTGATTGATTGAGTAGGTAGATAGATAAAGATGGATATCGCAGAACTGAATCTCTCTAATCCGATCGGAGAACACTTAATCATCACTGGTAGAGAAAGGGGTGGTTATTTAACGCTGGGCTCCTGTGCATAGTAAATGACCAGCCTCTTTGTTTGTAGTATTTAAACTTCCGATAACTGCATCAGCTCGAGGACGAGATTAAACGTGAAGGTATTATTCCGAAAAAAATTTAAGCTGCTCTTAATACCATTTATGAACCTCTTTATTGCTTTAACTCTCAGAAAATGAATGAACGAAATGGTGGAAGTTAACAGAATCCTATGATGTTGGAGCAGGGAACTGATGACCAGAGGTATCGATGAAGGAATCAGGAAAATAACGGTAAAATAATTGGTGTGGAGTGATTTATTGTACGGGTGTGAAACGTGGACCTTACAAAAGGAGGGCATAACAAAGATTAGATACCTTCGAGATGCGGATATGGTGTACGTAGGATGGGAAAAGTAAGTTGGGTTGCCAGGGAAACAAACACTGAGGTACTAGAAATGGTCGTGGAGTGATGGGGTTTTAATCGAAGTAATAAAACGTCGACAAAGAAAATCGGTGGGTCAAATATTGAGGGGAGAGGGAATGTTAAAGATAGTAATTGAAGGTAGAATTTAAGGGAAAAAGCAGAGGGGAGAATAAAAGCTGTTAGATGACATAAAGGGTGGGGTAAGTTACCAAAAAATTAAAGTGATGACGTTGAGTGGGGAATATTAAGGTACATGAACTTTCCGAAAGGTAGAACACTTATATGTGTGTTAGGAGACATATTCGAGGCAAAGTGGTGTTAATCAGATGCAGTTAGTATTAGCGAAAAATTATACCAGCAATTACTGAAAACTTACTGAATTTTACTAAAAATTAATATTAAGTCACAGAGTTTTACTAAGTGCTAAACCAGAGTAACACTATTCCTTATTTTATATTTAAAGATATAAATTATATATTTTCAGTTGATTATCACAAAAATTATTATTCATTAAGCTGTATCAGCCGATGCAGTTTCCTCTTATGTAAATATTTGTGTTGATAAGTTACAAAAGGTTATCTCCCGAACATCTGGGTACTACCAAAGCACATATCATTTTATAACATCGGATTTCGTCATTAATAACTGCTGCAATTTAAAATTAGCGGCTAATCATTAATCCAATTCTACGGGAAAGCACCAAACCTTTCATAATTCTAACCCGTCTGTGGTATAATTTTCAAGCGTACCATATGCTTACAAGTTCACATCATGTACGCGGTCTAAATGTCGATCTGTTTTATTGTTTGATTATACTTCCTACTACGAAGCTAAAAAACTTTTCTACTCTGTTTCTTTGTTATTTTGAACTAGCTTTGGTATGGGTTACTGTGCTGCGAGTTCTCACTTTATGCGCTAGTGCATTGCGGAATAATAACTATTGAAAAGCACTTCCTTTTTCAATGCAGAATTTTATTTTTTTCAATCATTCTTCCCGCCATCATTTCCCGCCAATTTATCTCCATTATGGAATTAGAACTAAATGGGAATCTCTATGTGCATCTTAGCCTCATTTATCCTAATTATTTTTCATGCAGAACTCACGCAAAATGTGACCCAGATGTTTTAATGAAGCCTATTACGGTAAATGCAAATACTGATCTCAAAGACCTCCTTTCTCCAATTTTGTTTGGATGCTAGCGTATTTCTCATGATAGCTAATACAAAGGACGTAATAAGGCAGTCTTGCGCCTCTAGCACATTACTTCACATTATTAATACGTTTGTAGTTATGACAACGTTGTTGCTGAATTATCTTTACAGTTTATTCGATAATTATCTAGATTTTAATGACCGCATTATTAAATAATCGTTACAATCAGTTGGCTGACACTATCAATTATTGTTATTGAAAATTATCATAATAATAAATTATTATTAAATTATGATTATCATAATAATATATTATGATAAATGTATT
>KZ308261.1:139255-176728 GCA_000376725.2 Ladona fulva
GAACCGGAAGCTGCCTTTATACTATTATTATTGTAATTTTTATTTATACAAACATTTTGCATCGATTTCTAAATTATTTTACTGTTTACGGAAAGGGTTGGGTTGGATTCGAAGTTCTGTCGAACTTTGTTGAAGTCGAAGAATTATTTGGTATAGGCCAAAATTATGCTAAATTAAAAATACGCACAAGAACAATGTTATCTCAACTAGTACAGAATATAACTTTATAGGAACATTAAAAACAACAATAACTATCGCTACTGAAACCCTCATTTTTCATTTCAACAAATTTTTGCCCTCAACAATGTGGGTTGATTGTTGCGGTGCCCTCTATTGTTGCCAACAATACCAAACGTTTTCTCCTAATCTCCTGGATTGTTTCGCTTGCTCGTCTCCAGTTTAAAATAACAAACAAACAACTGAAGATCTATAATCTATCTCGACAAAGAGGGTAGGCAATTGGGTAGCTATCTTACATTGGAGTGGGACTGTGAGGAAGTCGATTCTAACTTTATTTTAAGCTTCTGGATTTGGGAGGCGATCACAAGATTTAAGCCGCCCCGCTCCTGTGTTCCCCAGCTCGTAAAACAGACCGTAAATTCCCGGAGACCTTAGTGTCTTTCTAGGATTATCGCAGATCAAACCCAAGTCCTGGAAAACATTCACGCGATCTAGAACTCAGCTTTCGTGTCGCCTTGGAAATGTGTTTGTTAAATAAGAGACCATTTCTCTCTTTCTCACATCTCCAAGGAAGCTGAGGTATGCTTTTTGAACCTTCGTAATTAGCAATTATTGAATGATAATTCGATCAACTCTCGATTATCCGGGCTAATGATGGGAAAGGATGCACGGTAATTAGAAAACACGTATAATCCGAAGTTTCACTTTTCATTCTTATAATATTCACGATTTTCGTAAAATAGAATTCATTAGCATCTGCGCGCCTATTCCCTTATTTTCGATTGTTTTATTGACTAATTTAAGAGTTTATTTCAACCCGCCGTGGGTCTTTCTTAGCAGCGATAATTTCATTGAAGTCGTAATCCTAATGCTCTCATAAATATCTTACGAAAGTCCTACTTGTAGTAGAACGCGAAAATACTTGTGTTTTTCGTGCAGATTTTTCGAAAAAGAAAAAAAAATAATCCTTAATGGAATTTAAGTCGAATCAAATACATTTTTTACGTAAAAATATCCATCTGTGATAAGTGAGGCTCATCATAATCACACTTATGATTAATCGGTAAATTACTCGTGATTGTTGAAACTTCACCATTAATTATTGAGTCGGTTAGTCCAGCCTGCCTGATTATTGCGACTTTTCCTTTGTTATTTGTCCTGAGTAACGATCAAATTTAGATAATTACGCAGTTTAAGACATCTTTTGCGCACCAGGGCTTCAGGGAACAATTCAAAGCAGGGGATGTTGTAAAACTTCCGCGCCGTCCCTTGCTCAGCACATTTATTCGTTACTGTTGCTTCTTCGGTCATAAACTGCTTTGATGCCAATAAAAAATTCTCTCCCAAGGCCTAATTCCAAACACTGTTGTGGGAAGCCTTGGAAATTATACCCCTGTTTCTATGGTAACTGAATGTTGACGCTCTTTATAGGAAAGTAAACAATTCCTGCGATGTACTCTCTATTTTTGGAAACATTCTGTCAAACGTCTTCTAAAGCATACGATTAAGAATTCATGGGTTGAACTTCAGCTCCACTATCAGCAATCAAAAGTCCCGGAGAAGGAATGAGGCTTACCAGCTAAGGTGAGGAGTGAGGCACTTTGCCCTTGTCCTCTTCACTTGAGCCGAGAGGATACTATTATTGAAGAGTTTTCGCATAAGTCCAGAACAATGACCCTGCGGATATCACTTTACACCGCATTTAATGAGGAGTGACCATTTGGATGCTACTAATCAATATCACTTATGCCTCAGTAGTTTACACAGCCATGAATGAGGCGATAGTAAATGAAAGGTACATACATACATATTCACTATTCACAAGATACTATTCACTACCAAAACATAAAAGAAAAATATCCCAAACGTCAAGATTTCGTAGCAAGGACAATAGGCCTATAATCAACGCAAGTTATTTTATCTTCCCACAGAGAATTGTTTCACATATTCGTGTCGCTAAGTGGAATTTGTAAGAAAATCTAATTTATATGGTTCTTACACAGCAGTGAAGTTAACATTTAAGGGGAAAAATTGTATCTTGTAGTTCAGAAAAATTGTATCTTGTAGTACAGTTTCCTTGCATGGATAGTGTTCTTTCTTAGGATAAAAATAGTGCAAAAGGTGCTAGAAAAATAACAGAAATAGTTAAAAGGGAACCTTTATGAAGAGTGGAGAACTTATGACGAAGGATTTCGGAAAAATCTTGTTAATTTTTCTCTTAGGAGTGTCTTTCCGGATGGGTATGAAACGTGGGTGGGGTGTGAAACGTGGACCCTGAGAAAAAGGGATCGAAAAAATAGGTCTCTTAGATGAAACAGAAGTATAATTACGTTTATATAACTACGCTGCCAATCACTAGGGGCATATGGGGTTGGAATATTGCATTACAACTCCAATATCGTTATTCAGCTTATCTATCGCCGCAGGAAAACGATCAGAACTATCTGCATTATAATAGCGATCATTTCTTTCTAACGATTTCTCGATTTCTTTTGGAATTCGGGCTGGTTGTTTACTGGAATTACAACATCATCTATTTCACCAAGAGATCTGAACCAAAGAGTTATCCACATAAGCTTTCGTCGGTAAATCGTCTCGCAGCTATGCTTTGTGGTAAATTCATGTAGTTACTCGATAGACACATAAAATATATTAGTATATCAGTTGCTGACACGAAAGTTTGCTCATACATTAGAAATGTTCGTATGCTTTAGGCCGCCAACGAGGGAGTTCCTTTTTCCTCTGTATTCGAAACTAAATCGTGCATGTAATAATAGATGCTTGACCATATGCACGTTAAGTAACGGATTCGTGTCGAGGAACGTTTCAGACCCTGAAAATCACTATGGTGATGAGGCTTCACGGTGGGACGATCCCGAGATTACGTCAGGTGTTTTAAAAAAGATCGAACCGGAAGCTGCCCAGCACTCGGGTGGAATATTCATAAGACTCTCCATTCATTTTTTGTAATGATTTAAGATTTCACGCGCCAAGACTAAGGGGAAGGAAGACAGTTCCAAAGGCAGTAGACCTAAAAACCATATTTCTCTTTTTGGCGTGTGAATGGGGGTGTAATTTTTTCAATCGCGCATGCTGGTTCCATATTTGCATTTAAAATCGTAATTTATTTGCATTTTCTTAAGAACCTCGTTACTAATTTCGACTCTGCTACGTTCATCTTTCTCGAATTGGCGATGGAAAGAATATGGGAGTACATATACGGGAAAATATTTAGGGTTTCCCAGTAGAAAATGTCATTCTTCGTATGTCTTTCCAATCCTTTATAGACTGACAATGGCTCTCGGTCGTGAGAATCGTTATTTTTCCATTTATTGCTCTACAATGGCTTATTTTTGATGCTGGACCATTTTTGAAATTGCGCTCTCCTGGTCTATTGTCCTGGTTACATCTTCCGTAGTTATGGCAACAGAAGATTCAAACATTAAGGCACATAACTGGCAGTACGGTTGCCGTTTTTTTTTCATCATATGATATGACTTTCATAAGACTTCTGTCTTCTGAATTCTGAAAATTATAATACTTATAATATGATTTGATTGCCGTTATGTCATTTTGTCATGTCTGTAAAGTATTCACCCCCTTCCAGCATCAGCTACGAAGAGCTAGGAGAGATAAATGAGGCTTATTAGGCAAGATGAGGAGTGAGGTAGTTTGCCCTTGCTTTCGTCACTGAGGCAGACTGCTATAAGCAGTACAAGCCCACGTTAGTGAAGCATAATGACTCTACGAGTAACACTTTTGGAAACATTTCAGAAGGAGAAACCTTAATTAATGCCATTATTCAGCATAACTCATACCTCAGTAATATCATCACAGCCATGAACAAGTCTGAGACAAAAGTATATAAAGCTACATTTTTCTCCATCCCGTGCCAAAAGACTAATGACAAATATTTCATTCATCAAGATTCGGTAGCAGGACCTATTTTGTGATAAAGTTTTCTTTATCGTAGTGACTTTTATTAAAAAGCCATTAATCACTTTGACCTTTTAGAATCATGATATTCTAATTGATTTTCGTTGTAAATATTTATCACAAAATGCTTTTAGAAATAATCTTGTTTCAATGACGTACACATGTATGCAATGACGTACTAACACAAGCTTCCCTGCTGTTTTGTTCAGTCGAACCGTCTGAATCATAGAAACGTAGAGCAGACGATAAGTCCCATAGGGGTTGATAACATCCATTGTGTGCCAGGATAAGGTTCGCCTTCCTGATAGTGTTCTTGATAAGCTAAAATGGACGGTAACATTTGCGAAAGGAAACCGATAGCCCTTACCCCTTCCGCAATGCAGCACGGATAAGAGTTCCGTGTGGTTGCGTAGTTGGCGAGGATGCTCATCTCCGGGCCTTTTGTAAACATTTGACTCGTTCTTTGGAGGCAGATTTCCTCCAAGAAAGGCAGCCTCCTCTTCTCCATCCCTCTGGCCGAAATCCCCCCGCAGCGGGTACGNAAACAACGATAACTATCGCTACTGAAACCCTCATTTTTCATTTCAACAAATTTTTGCCCTCAACAATGTGGGCTGATTGTTGCGGTGCCCTCTATTGTTGCCAACAATACCAAACGTTTTCTCCTAACCTCCTGGATTGTTTCGCTTGCTCGTCTCCAGTTTAAAATAACAAACAAACAACTGAAGATCTATAATCTATCTCGACAAAGAGGGTAGGCAATTGGGTAGCTATCTTGCATTGGAGTGGGACTGTGAGGAAGTCGATTCTAACTTTATTTTAAGCTTCTGGATTTGGGAGGCGATCACAAGATTTAAGCCGCCCCGCTCCTGTGTTCCCCAGCTCGTAAAACAGACCGTAAATTCCCGGAGACCTTAGTGTCTTTCTAGGATTATCGCAGATCAAACCCAAGTCCTGGAAAACATTCACGCGATCTAGAACTCAGCTTTCGTGTCGCCTTGGAAATGTGTTTGTTAAATAAGAGGCCATTTCTCTCTTTCTCACATCTCCAAGGAAGCTGAGGTATGCTTTTTGAACCTTCGTAATTAGCAATTATTGAATGATAATTCGATCAACTCTCGATTATCCGGGCTAATGATGGGAAAGGATGCACGGTAATTAGAAAACACGTATAATCCGAAGTTTCACTTTTCATTCTTATAATATTCACGATTTTCGTAAAATAGAATTCATTAGCATCTGCGCGCCTATTCCCTTATTTTCGATTGTTTTATTGACTAATTTAAGAGTTTATTTCAACCCGCCGTGGGTCTTTCTTAGCAGCGATAATTTCATTGAAGTCGTAATCCTAATGCTCTCATAAATATCTTACGAAAGTCCTACTTGTAGTAGAACGCGAAAATACTTGTGTTTTTCGTGCAGATTTTTCGAAAAAGAAAAAAAAAATAATCCTTAATGGAATTTAAGTCGAATCAAATACATTTTTTACGTAAAAATATCCATCTGTGATAAGTGAGGCTCATCATAATCACACTTATGATTAATCGGTAAATTACTCGTGATTGTTGAAACTTCACCATTAATTATTGAGTCGGTTAGTCCAGCCTGCCTGATTATTGCGACTTTTCCTTTGTTATTTGTCCTGAGTAACGATTAAATTTAGATAATTACGCAGTTTAAGACATCTTTTGCGCACCAGGGCTTCAGGGAACAATTCAAAGCAGGGGATGTTGTAAAACTTCCGCGCCGTCCCTTGCTCAGCACATTTATTCGTTACTGTTGCTTCTTCGGTCATAAACTGCTTTGATGCCAATAAAAAATTCTCTCCCAAGGCCTAATTCCAAACACTGTTGTGGGAAGCCTTGGAAATTATACCCCTGTTTCTATGGTAACTGAATGTTGACGCTCTTTATAGGAAAGTAAACAGAATTCCTGCGATGTACTCTCTATTTTTGGAAACATTCTGTCAAACGTCTTCTAAAGCATAAGAATTCATGTGGGGTTGCACTTCAGCTCCACTATCAGCAATCAAAAGTCCTGGAGAAGGAATGAGGCTTACAAGCTAAGGTGAGGAGTGAGGTACTTGTTCCCTTGTCCTCTTCACTTGAGCCGAGAGGATGCTATTATTGAAGAATTTTCGCATAAGTCCAGAATAATGACCCTGTGGATATCACTTTACACCGCATTTAATGAGGAGTGACCGTTTGGATGCTACTAATCAATATCACTTATGCCTCAGTAGTTTACACAGCCGTGAATGAGGCGATAGTAAATGAAAGGTACATACATACATATTCATTATTCGCAAGATACTATTCACTACCAAAACATAAAAGAAAAATATCCCAAACGTCAAGATTTCGTAGCAAGGACAATAGGCCTATAATCAACGCAAGTTATTTTATCTTCCCACAGAGAATTGTTTCACATATTCGTGTCGCTAAGTGGAATTTGTAAGAAAATCTAATTTATATGGTTCTTACACAGCAGTGAAGTTAACATTTAAGGGGAAAAATTGTATCTTGTAGTTCAGAAAAATTGTATCTTGTAGTACAGTTTCCTTGCATGGATAGTGTTTTTTCTTAGGATTAAAAGAGTGCAAAAGGCGCTAGAAAAATAACAGAAGTAGTTAAAAGGGAACCTTTATGAAGAGTGGAGAACTTATGACGAAGGATTTCGGAAAAATCTTGTTAATTTTTCTCTTAGGTGTGTCTTTCCGGAGCTATGCTTTGTGGTAAATTCATGTAGTTACTCGATAGACACATAAAATATATTAGTATATCAGTTGCTGACACGAAAGTTTGCTCATACATTAGAAATGTTCGTATGCTTTAGGCCGCCAACGAGGGAGTTCCTTTTTCCTCTGTATTCGAAACTAAATCGTGCATGTAATAATAGATGCTTGACCATATGCACGTTAAGTAACGGATTCGTGTCGAGGAACGTTTCAGACCCTGAAAATCACTATGGTGATGAGGCTTCACGGTGGGACGATCCCGAGATTACGTCAGGTGTTTTAAAAAAGATCGAACCGGAAGCTGCCCAGCACTCGGGTGGAATATTCATAAGACTCTCCATTCATTTTTTGTAATGATTTAAGATTTCACGCGCCAAGACTAAGGGGAAGGAAGACAGTTCCAAAGGCAGTAGACCTAAAAACCATATTTCTCTTTTTGGCGTGTGAATGGGGGTGTAATTTTTTCAATCGCGCATGCTGGTTCCATATTTGCATTTAAAATCGTAATTTATTTGCATTTTCTTAAGAACCTCGTTACTAATTTCGACTCTGCTACGTTCATCTTTCTCGAATTGGCGATGGAAAGAATATGGGAGTACATATACGGGAAAATATTTAGGGTTTCCCAGTAGAAAATGTCATTCTTCGTATGTCTTTCCAATCCTTTATAGACTGACAATGGCTCTCGGTCGTGAGAATCGTTATTTTTCCATTTATTGCTCTACAATGGCTTATTTTTGATGCTGGACCATTTTTGAAATTGCGCTCTCCTGGTCTATTGTCCTGGTTACATCTTCCGTAGTTATGGCAACAGAAGATTCAAACATTAAGGCACATAACTGGCAGTACGGTTGCCGTTTTTTTTTCATCATATGATATGACTTTCATAAGACTTCTGTCTTCTGAATTCTGAAAATTATAATACTTATAATATGATTTGATTGCCGTTATGTCATTTTGTCATGTCTGTAAAGTATTCACCCCCTTCCAGCATCAGCTACGAAGAGCTAGGAGAGATAAATGAGGCTTATTAGGCAAGATGAGGAGTGAGGTAGTTTGCCCTTGCTTTCGTCACTGAGGCAGACTGCTATAAGCAGTACAAGCCCACGTTAGTGAAGCATAATGACTCTACGAGTAACACTTTTGGAAACATTTCAGAAGGAGAAACCTTAATTAATGCCATTATTCAGCATAACTCATACCTCAGTAATATCATCACAGCCATGAACAAGTCTGAGACAAAAGTATATAAAGCTACATTTTTCTCCATCCCGTGCCAAAAGACTAATGACAAATATTTCATTCATCAAGATTCGGTAGCAGGACCTATTTTGTGATAAAGTTTTCTTTATCGTAGTGACTTTTATTAAAAAGCCATTAATCACTTTGACCTTTTAGAATCATGATATTCTAATTGATTTTCGTTGTAAATATTTATCACAAAATGCTTTTAGAAATAATCTTGTTTCAATGACGTACACATGTATGCAATGACGTACTAACACAAGNGTCCAGAATAATGACCCTGTGGATATCACTTTACACCGCATTTAATGAGGAGTGACCGTTTGGATGCTACTAATCAATATCACTTATGCCTCAGTAGTTTACACAGCCGTGAATGAGGCGATAGTAAATGAAAGGTACATACATACATATTCATTATTCGCAAGATACTATTCACTACCAAAACATAAAAGAAAAATATCCCAAACGTCAAGATTTCGTAGCAAGGACAATAGGCCTATAATCAACGCAAGTTATTTTATCTTCCCACAGAGAATTGTTTCACATATTCGTGTCGCTAAGTGGAATTTGTAAGAAAATCTAATTTATATGGTTCTTACACAGCAGTGAAGTTAACATTTAAGGGGAAAAATTGTATCTTGTAGTTCAGAAAAATTGTATCTTGTAGTACAGTTTCCTTGCATGGATAGTGTTCTTTCTTAGGATAAAAATAGTGCAAAAGGTGCTAGAAAAATAACAGAAATAGTTAAAAGGGAACCTTTATGAAGAGTGGAGAACTTATGACGAAGGATTTCGGAAAAATCTTGTTAATTTTTCTCTTAGGAGTGTCTTTCCGGATGGGTATGAAACGTGGGTGGGGTGTGAAACGTGGACCCTGAGAAAAAGGGATCGAAAAAATAGGTCTCTTAGATGAAACAGAAGTATAATTACGTTTATATAACTACGCTGCCAATCACTAGGGGCATATGGGGTTGGAATATTGCATTACAACTCCAATATCGTTATTCAGCTTATCTATCGCCGCAGGAAAACGATCAGAACTATCTGCATTATAATAGCGATCATTTCTTTCTAACGATTTCTCGATTTCTTTTGGAATTCGGGCTGGTTGTTTACTGGAATTACAACATCATCTATTTCACCAAGAGATCTGAACCAAAGAGTTATCCACATAAGCTTTCGTCGGTAAATCGTCTCGCAGCTATGCTTTGTGGTAAATTCATGTAGTTACTCGATAGACACATAAAATATATTAGTATATCAGTTGCTGACACGAAAGTTTGCTCATACATTAGAAATGTTCGTATGCTTTAGGCCGCCAACGAGGGAGTTCCTTTTTCCTCTGTATTCGAAACTAAATCGTGCATGTAATAATAGATGCTTGACCATATGCACGTTAAGTAACGGATTCGTGTCGAGGAACGTTTCAGACCCTGAAAATCACTATGGTGATGAGGCTTCACGGTGGGACGATCCCGAGATTACGTCAGGTGTTTTAAAAAAGATCGAACCGGAAGCTGCCCAGCACTCGGGTGGAATATTCATAAGACTCTCCATTCATTTTTTGTAATGATTTAAGATTTCACGCGCCAAGACTAAGGGGAAGGAAGACAGTTCCAAAGGCAGTAGACCTAAAAACCATATTTCTCTTTTTGGCGTGTGAATGGGGGTGTAATTTTTTCAATCGCGCATGCTGGTTCCATATTTGCATTTAAAATCGTAATTTATTTGCATTTTCTTAAGAACCTCGTTACTAATTTCGACTCTGCTACGTTCATCTTTCTCGAATTGGCGATGGAAAGAATATGGGAGTACATATACGAGAAAATATTTAGGGTTTCCCAGTAGAGAATGTCATTCTTCGTATGTCTTTCCAATCCTTTATAGACCGACAATGGCTCTCGGTCGTGAGAATCGTTATTTTTCCATTTATTGCTCTACAATGGCTTATTTTTGATGCTGGACCATTTTTGAAATTGCGCTCTCCTGGTCTATTGTCCTGGTTACATCTTCCGTAGTTATGGCAACAGAAGATTCAAACATTAAGGCACATAACTGGCAGTACGGTTGCCGTTTTTTTTTCATCATATGATATGACTTTCATAAGACTTCTGTCTTCTGAATTCTGAAAATTATAATACTTATAATATGATTTGATTGCCGTTATGTCATTTTGTCATGTCTGTAAAGTATTCACCCCCTTCCAGCATCAGCTACGAAGAGCTAGGAGAGATAAATGAGGCTTATTAGGCAAGATGAGGAGTGAGGTAGTTTGCCCTTGCTTTCGTCACTGAGGCAGACTGCTATAAGCAGTACAAGCCCACGTTAGTGAAGCATAATGACTCTACGAGTAACACTTTTGGAAACATTTCAGAAGGAGAAACCTTAATTAATGCCATTATTCAGCATAACTCATACCTCAGTAATATCATCACAGCCATGAACAAGTCTGAGACAAAAGTATATAAAAGATACATTTTTCTCCATCCCGTGCCAAAAGACTAATGACAAATATTTCATTCATCAAGATTCGGTAGCAGGACCTATTTTGTGATAAAGTTTTCTTTATCGTAGTGACTTTTATTAAAAAGCCATTAATCACTTTGACCTTTTAGAATCATGATATTCTAATTGATTTTCGTTGTAAATATTTATCACAAAATGCTTTTAGAAATAATCTTGTTTCAATGACGTACACATGTATGCAATGACGTACTAACACAAGCTTCCCTGCTGTTTTGTTCAGTCGAACCGTCTGAATCATAGAAACGTAGAGCAGACGATAAGTCCCATAGGGGTTGATAACATCCATTGTGTGCCAGGATAAGGTTCGCCTTCCTGATAGTGTTCTTGATAAGCTAAAATGGACGGTAACATTTGCGAAAGGAAACCGATAGCCCTTACCCCTTCCGCAATGCAGCACGGATAAGAGTTCCGTGTGGTTGCGTAGTTGGCGAGGATGCTCATCTCCGGGCCTTTTGTAAACATTTGACTCGTTCTTTGGAGGCAGATTTCCTCCAAGAAAGGCAGCCTCCTCTTCTCCATCCCTCTGGCCGAAATCCCCCCGCAGCGGGTACGTATCCCCCGCGGGCGAATCTAGAGCTTGCGAAATTCTGAGGCAGATGGTGCGGCGGTGCAGTGGACATCAATCCCTACAACTCCCCCGCACTTCCCCTACGGCGCACAGCTGTTCCTTCCCCTCCGCCCCTCTCTCATCTCAGCCGCCTCTCAGTCACCCTCTCAAGCATTCTCTCTCAGCGCTCCGACGGGAGAGGTCGGCGCTATCGACGCCCGTTTTTTAGACTTCCGGACTCATTGCACCACCCCGACTACTAGCCGAAAGACTTGCGTGCGTTGCAGCGAGAGGGCTCGTTCATTGCTGCAAGTGCCGCTCCACTGTTAGAGGAAACGCCATCCGTCTATGGTGTTTGTGTGCGCTATTAGTGAGGAAAGCCGTTCCGGGTGTGGGACCATCGTGTTTTGCTAGGGGAGCGTTTGCATTGTTGAAAGGACCTATAGCTGCATCCGGGTAGCTGGTGGTTTGATTGTTGAAAGCTGGTTGACGCCTCTCTATAGCTGCTACGTCAGTGCATTGTTGGAAAGCACGGATGCATTGTTGAGGAAATCCCCTTCGATTGCTAAGGAAACAACCTGCATTGTTGACGTTGAAGAACGAGTTAAGAATTCCTAGCATTGTAAGCGGCTGCATTCCTATTGTTGAAAAGTGTGCCACTGTAAGAATTCTTCAGTTGGTGGTGATACAGTTCGTCCATTCCTGCACAGGGTCGATGAAGGAATCCCTGGTTTGTACGCCGCCTGTAATTGGACCGGAACGCAGCACGTTATTGGTGTAGGCCCGTGTTGCATCGGAATCTCGGCTGCTGTGAGTGCAAAGTGGTAGTGTAGTGATTGTTGGAAGGGTGGGACCCCATTGTCGAGGGACGCAATTGAAGTGTTGTTGACCGCTCGACCTGTTTGCCACCGATATTATTTTGGAAATTCCCCCCTCAAAGATTCAGTCCGTCGTGTCTGCTTCGATCGTATAATCTTTTATCACCTCGTTAATCCCATAGCACTGCGTAATCCATTGCTTTATTTCCGCCCCTCATTTTCTCTCCGACGAATGGTGTAAAAGACTTCCCGGGCGAAGTGTCTGGGGTATCGGCGTGCCCTTTCACTCCCCCGCCCCCACCTCCTCTTTAGCATCGTCATCTGGGAGTAGGGGGAGACCCTTTCAGGGCCGTAGGAAGGACGGAGTGGAAAGGGTGCGTGTCTTGGAGATATCCTCCTCGTGTCTTCATTCGTGATTCACTCCCTCGCTGTGGAACTATCCTCGACGTGTCCTCAAGAATTCTGACCGGCACAAGTTCGGATAACGAGTGAGTTTTTTCCTATCCTTTTTTTTCTATTTACGTACGTTTTTGGTCATTTGCATACATTTTGTCTAGCGAAGCCGTGATTTATGCGGATCGTTAATGCTTTTTTTTAGGATGGTTACGTAACAGATTTTTTACACAAGAGGTTGCTGGTTTTACATAATGTAGAAGAATGATGCGTGTAATATCATCTGAAGTCTGATTAAATCCTCATTCCCTCTAAGATTAGCGTAAAAGTATTGATGAGATGAGGCTTTCTAGGCAAGATGAGGAGTGAGGTGGTTTGTCCTTGCTTCCCTCACTGGAAAACAAGACTGTTAGAGGAAACGTCCTCACCAAACCAGGAAACCGACTCTTTAAATAACACCTTTAATAGCATTAGCAATAGTGTCGCTATTCTGAATCGTTCATACCTCAGTAGCTTTCATATAATCACTGCCATGAATAGGACTGGGATGAAAGTGTATGTAAGACGGATTTGTCTTTATGTTTTACCAAAGGCAGATGAAAAATCCTCGCAAAGGCGAATAGGATGTTTGTAGAATAAATTTTTACATGAATGGTAACTGCCTTTAATGCCATTACATTCCATAGCAACGTCCCCACTATGATGTCAGTGGTGCTGATTTACATAAGGTGGTTTTTTCGGAATCTTTTCTTAAAAGTGCAAATTTTGCTATCGAATTTTAGAATTTCTCGAAAAGTTCGCGATTTCAGTGTTTAGAATAGTGTTATGATTCCTAAAGTTATTATTCCAGAGATTTAACATTTTAGGGAAGCGTAGGTGAAATAATTTTGCTTGCGATCGTTTACTGAAATGAGTAATTTGACATTGTTAATGTTCTATATATCAAACAATAAAATTGTAATAATTGTATTTGCAACTATGTAGTTAATTGTTGCTTGTTTTACTCGATTCGATTGTCTCTATTTGATTGTATATCGACAACAATATACTGAATGACTCTTGCATAGTATGTAATCTATCGTGAAAGTCTTATTGTTGACTTGCTATCTCGTTTTGTTTTTGTTTCTGCGTTTAACGCAGAAAACTAAGAATGTATTTCTCATTAACCTTCACCATGTAGAATTGAGGTAAAGTATTTGTCGCAATACCGTTGATTATCAAAACGTATTGCGAAGGAAAATCGTAGATTATGGTTAAATTTTCTTCTTTTACATTTTTATACTTTTGCAAATTGTGATGAATGTATTCTTTCGCATAGTTTTATTAACATTCATTGGCTGAGTAAGACTACTGTTCCCTCCCAATTACCAAATTATGCAGAAATGATTGATATTGGCGTGTCATTCAAGCGTGGTTCATCATCGGAATTCGACAATTGAAAATCACGAAAATCAGCGTGAAGTTGGGAGGAGAATTCGTTTGGCGTGTTGCATAGGAACCTATGATAAAACGTCGCTTTATGGTGATTTAAACCGTGCACAATCTGGAATTTTTACTCACGAAGAATGTGGAACGCGTGCTGTAATGGCATGCAGTGCTGGATTCAGATGCTTGGTTACGCTGATGTAACGATCACAGCTATATTAATGATCAACTTTACCCTTTCGACTCATATTTCAACATTTCCGGCGTCAATTGCTGTTTCGTTAACTCAAAGTTTTAGCAAAATCGCTGTCGTAATTGTTGGCTCTATTTCTTTAGAATCGCTTGTATTCGGACTGCATTGATTATTGTTACGCTACACCTCATTATTGGCAACAATCATTCGTTATTACCCTATTCATCTCAAGTGTAACGTTATTGACGCATTTCTCGAGTGTTTCAAGAATCGCGGCTTAATTAAGAAGAAAGCAATTGTTGTGTGCGATTTCAGTTTTACTTTTCCTAGCATTTCAGATTAAGGCGATCGTGTAACTCTCCGTATTCAAGAATTGACGCCCCGATGGTTGTTTCGCCCCGATGCAATTTCCTCGTTAGCTTACTGTCTAAAGCCGGCCTGATTACAAGGCAGGTACTTATGCAGTAACAAGTATACATTTCATATTTTCCGTCAACCGATTTCTCCTCTCTTTGAGCTGCGAAAGGAAGACAGCTTTATTTCCCTATTGATCGCGTCCTGTGTGAGTTCTAATTGGTAACGCACATTTTGAAAACTTTAATATTTGTGCAAGAAAAATTGTTCTCGTAGTAGCCTTTCTCATGTGAAGGCTTTGTTTCGGATCCCATGCATTACAGTTTCGTCACGATAGGTCCACACACCAATCCGGAAGCATCTCCTGTAATCCTGAGAGAACAACATTTTCGGCATCTTTTTAAATGCATTTATCAGTCATTTAATTTATGGATGATGATTTTTATTATCAAAATATTGTTATATTATGATTATTATGACATTTGTTTGTTTAAAGTACAACAATGGCAATCTCTCTAGAGAAGTCTACTTAGCTTTGCTCAATTGTTGAACAAAGGGATTCTTGTGTGAAATTTCCTTTTACAATAATAGGTGAAAACGTTCGCCCTACAATTTCTGCAGAATATAGGATTTCTGTACAACAATCGGCAGCGCACCCAACAATGGCAGACGAAATTTCGTTAGTAGATTGTTATCATGGCGGCTTCTGATAACGAGAGAGCGGTGTTTCATCGGCGTCCTTCATCGCTCGCAGCATTTTATCGAGTTTGTCGACTTGTGTTGCTGTGAGTCACCTTAATGCGGGCAGTCTTTTTTTTTTCTCTCGGCGAAGACAACAAACTATTTTTTTTCGCGGATTGAGGTTTCGCTTGCGTTCGGTAGAATGTCTAGTTCCAATTCCTCCTTTGAAAAGAGCGAGACTTCGATGTCATTATATAGGAATCATATTTTTTTCCTAACGAAGTTTTACAAGTGTGTCACCTTTGTTGTTCAGTAGAACCCGTTCTAAATTATATGAAAGGCAAGCTCAGCCTCTCTGAGGGACTCATAGAATATTTCAGTCGTTGAATTCAGATGAAAGTCTTGCTGTTTTATTGCGTTAACATTGTTTCTTTTGCTATCATTAATCAGATTATTTTAAAATTTTCTCATGTTCGCTGTTGAGTATTTGATTCTCTTTCCATACATTTGTCTTTCCATATATGTTTATACATGTGCCTATACATATATGTATGTATATACAAATGTATCTGTCTGTCTGTATAAATTGAAGCTCAGCATATCAAGAGTGTCTACCATTGTTGTAAAATGACTTGACAATGGATTGAGTTCGGTACTGCGCGTCATTGTTGAGAGTTCACGCTTAATTGTTGACTGATTATTGAAGTTTATCCGTTGACGTTGCTGGGATATGTATGACCTTAATCTACGAGTACATTGTAATAGAAAAGAAGGTTCTGCCCATTAAAATTTTTCTATCAATCGGCATAAATAATTTTGAGTTACGCCAATTATATCATAATAATTTAAATTAAATGTAAATTTTCAAGGTACAGACATCATTATAGGTGGTATAACCATTAGCTACGAGCATATACAATATGAATGCCCTTGTTTTCGACATCGGCATCCGCTGAAATTTGTTCACGGTTGTTCTTTATAGCACGCCCACCCTTTTATCAACAAAGTCCGATCATAGTCTACGATCACTATGGTGAAATAAATGCTTGCTTTTGGTCGATTCAGAAACTCACTTTTTTCAAGGAAGAGACGCAAAAGTAATTTAAAAGTAAGGAAATTGGGTTGGCCGGTCCAAGAACCCTCGGCCAGTCGCCGGAAGCTGTAGCGGGATCCGAATGTAGATGTAAATAAGTAAACATGATGTATTCTTACATGAATTCAAGCTTTATCTCTATGCCTTAGGAGGTTAATACATCCCCTGCCACACGCCACTGGGGTCTTTCGCAGTGAATCACCAAATGTAAAAGTGCAGATGATGTGGTGTGAATACCATTGTCGTTACCATCGTGAATTACCATTTTCATCTTTGCAAATTGCCTTGCGAATTCCATACAAACTCTTTACAATGAAAAACTGAAACCGAGAAGCTAATGACTGACCATTAAATCAAAGAATTTGATATTCTAAAGAATATCGAAAAAAGAACACGTCTACCTTTACCATGCTGTTTTGTGGTCCTCATCAAGTGACAAGACATCTTCATCAACATCTAAATCAACCCATTTTTGTTATTAATTATAATTACTTAATCAAATTTTGCATCAACAAGATATGTCTTGTCACCTGATAATGACTTAAAGGGTCGAAACCATGGTCGTGGAGTAAAATATTTCGGTAAAGGCGTGTTTTTTTGTTATTCATTACAATGGAGACTTGCCACAGATGCCGACTTATTAGATTCAATCTGCTATTCCCTGAGGGACCCGCTCGTAGATAATCAGCCGCGCCAACAGACATCGATAATCCGTACAATTGTTGCAATTACAATTATTAGATAATGCTCCGCAAGACCTAGACAGGTCGTAACCATGGCAACGATGAGGTTAATCGAGTTTAGTCCCTCCTCTATTTCCATTTAGCAGAAGATCACTCGAGTATGGCATCGCTCCACCGCGCTTTAGAAGGAATTGAAGGAGAAAAAAGGCACTCCAGAGCATTCTTCTCTGGCAAAAAAAAAGAGCCGCCATGTGGCTGTAATTGCAGCTCGGAAAGCGAGAAGAAAGACCGGTCGTGGGATAGCTTCATACCGTTTGTTGGAATACATTAGCCTAGATACAAGGGCGAATTATTGACGGGAATGCTGCGGACCGTGGAGGGACGATGCACTAGCAGCGTCACTTTCAACTTTCATAAAAAAAGAGCTGTGAAATGAGGAAAATGTCCGTGCTTTCTATCAATTTCCGGCTGTCGACGAGTCTTATTTTTTTAAGTCGGACTTTCAAAGTCTAAATTCCGCTCCGTGAATTTATTTCCTGCTGATCGGTTACTTCAAGTTGTATTTTATGGTAGGGCACCATCGGGTAGGAGATTAAAAGCAAATAAACCGTTGGCGATCCTACTGGTAAGTTTGTTTTCTCTCCTTCTCCTACACGTTATTGTCAGCCTGTTTAATCTGTTACGTATGATGAAATAAAGACCGTTTCGTACACTTCCACAGCAATTTTATTTATGGCAACATGTTTCGCTAGTGTCCTAGCATCATCAGGCAAAAAAAGTCCTGATGATGCTAGGACACTAGCGAAACATGTTGCCATAAATAAAATTGCTGTGGAAGTGTACGAAACGGTCTTTATTTCATTGTAATGGCCTTCCACGAGGTAACGCCTTCCCATATTGAGTTTGTTACGTATGATTTTTGCGTAATTTTCACCCCTTTTAATCTGTTACATATGATTGTTGCGTTTTTGTATTGTTGTTAGATACGTTTAATTGTTGTTTCACTGTTTTATTAAGATTGTTTCGTTAACGGAAACAGGAGCGCCCAAATATACCCCTTTGAATATTTTGAACTATCACAGACACTAATGTCGAACTCAAGCACCCATACCATAACCCGGGAAAAAATCCCGTTAGCTGGGGCTCGAACCTGGAACCCTGGTTTAAAAACAGTAGCGCCACCAAGGTCGGCGGATTTTGTTGTCTTCTAGGTCATCATGGATATTTGTCTTTGGCAGATTAGCTTTATTTCGCATGAAAAATCTGCTACGATTATCGTTTTCACTTTGGAGTCACAATTTTTGTATCATAGCGCCCGCCAGTCGTTTGTTATCCGAGCTATAACTAACCATTTCTCGTAGTAGCACCGTTAAAAGCGCTTCGACAACTAAGGCCATTTCGTTCCCAACCGGGTTATCGAACCGGGACCACCTCCGCCAAATTCGAACGCGCAACCAACTTGGCTATCCATGAACTTCACTTCAGCTTCATAATTTTTTATTTGAAATAGGTCAAAGCATTATAAAAGATTCATTGAATATTGTGTATTCGTAGGTTCCTCTGTCATGATGTTTACTTCATAATATTGCATTTATTTTGCATAATATTCATACGTTTCATGATTAAAATTATTCGCTCTTCCATAAACTTATTTGATTATTATTCCGAGAGAATTCCAACTATGATACATCCTAAATATGGGAGCTGGAAGCTAATTATCTCGTCTGCTACAGTCTTAATAAGAACCTAGTACATCCCTAATATATGAATAGAACCTATGAATATATGAGAGAAAATTTTATTTGTTGCAGGATGCAATTTTGTCGTGGTAGCTTTATGTTGCTTTTGAAAAACCTGAACAGTCCTGTAGATAATTAAGTATATACTGGATTCTGCTTATAATTTATCCGGGCTCGTTAGAACCTCGTCCCCTCTATCATTCATGTTGAAAGAAAGTCCCATCTGAAGATGTCAACCCGTTAACGAAACTAGTCGATTAATAAACCTACTCTGGAAATTACTATGCACCCTTTCTTTCAACATGTGTGTTGAGTTCCACAAAGTTACGCTTGAACATGTTAATTTTATTCCCCCCATCATTAGCAACAAAGATCTTCGGAGAGGAAATGAGGCTTAGCAGTCATGGTGAGGATTGAGGCACTCTTTTCCTTTCCTCCCTGAACCTGAGTGCCACAATTTCAAAACGTATAAGAAAGAGGTTTTAAAACATTCCGTTGGCCGTATTTCGGCAGGCAAAACTCGTATTTAGAGGCTAAGGGGAAGTTCCGGATCACCGATTTCTGAGAATCGCCCTATACGCATTTCGGAGACAATGTCTCCATTCTCAAGGGTTCAAAAATAGGAAAATTTCTTCTTTTGACGAAAGGGGGCTGAATAAGAACCCAACGAACAGCACTTTCTAACATTCCAAAAGGATCGACCAACATGAATGCAGTTAGTCGTAATATAATAGTAAATCTAGTTTTATTGAAAAACTATCATACCTTCGGAACCACCATCGGGTCGAAACACCCAAGCAAGAACTTTCATCTCATGCCTAGTTATTCTGCATTAGAAAGGAAAAGGCCTTGCGCGGACACTCTCTCTTCAAAAGTCACGAGCGGAGATCAACCCATCCCCGGCATTGTTTCCTTGACTGATGCCTGGTAAATAATGGCGGTATGGGTTTTATCCCGCGGAATCTCGGCCGATTTCCCTTTACTCTGATGAGAGTCGCGATAGGGAGGCGATTCCGCGAAATCCAACTCTTTTAAGTATGCACCGGACACTTCTTTCTTCCCGTTCTTTTTCCTTGTGGAAGATAGCGGCAGGAAAGAGATTTCACGGAAATTGACAGTGCCCTTCCGCTGGGATCGTGCATTCCCAGCACTTACATCCTCTTTGGAAGCATCGTAGGCTCGGATACCTTATTATTACCGCAGGATGATCTTCGCTTGTTTTTTATTTACCTCCTGACGTCGCTGCCTTCACTTCTAGTTCGGGGAAAAAGAACGGAATTCATTGGCCTACTTTCGCGATTCCCTTCCCATTTTTCTCTTTATTTTTATTTCAAACTGTTTGAATTGTTTAACGTTCGAAAACTGACGGTTGTTTCCCGTGACAGGAACTTAGATCCTGTCAGAGGGAATACTTTTCATTTATCTTTTGGTAGACGAGAGAAAAATGTGTTCTCATCGAGAAAAATTTATCTTTCATTCACTATCGAGAGAGTTTTTTTTATCTCTGTGATGATATGAAAGTTAACGCGGTATGAGTGATGCTGAGTAAGGGCATTCATTTTGGTATCACCTTATCGAATGCCATGGTAAGTGTCACTCATTCGGTCAATGTATTGTTCTTGATAGGACTTTTCCCATTCGTAGCGTTCCGGTTCATTGGGGAATGCAAGGGAACATACCTCACTCCTCATCTTGCTGATTAAGCCTCATTCCCCTCTAATCTTGTAATGGCTAATTTTAGAGGTATGCGCCAGCTTCCGAGTTGAAAACTACTCCGTTAGAGTAGAGCTCGATGGATAAACGGAACTATTTTAGTAGTAGTACATAGTAGTATTGCTAAAAGTGCCTCGACAGCTGAGGTCATTTCGCACATAGGTGGAACTATTTTTATTTAAGATTAACGTCGTTAATGAAAGTATCAGAAATGATAAGTAATTACTAAGGTTCTTACTAACATACTTTATCTTCTAAACTAATGGAGAATGCATTATATTTGGTATCGCGATACTCGAGTCTCGAATATACACGTCTGTCAGCTGTCAAGAAATTTATCGTCGCAGAATCGCTTCGACTTTTTTTTATATTGGAAGTTTTCTTCTGAAGACAGCTAAATGAATTCAGCATTATAATGCAAGTGAATCGAAGACATAATACGGAAATACTGTAATCGGTTCATGGCTGTTTCTTGTGGTATTCACAGGTAGTCAGTGTCAGTTGGAGGGTGTGCCACTTTGAATATATCATTCAGCACTATTTTGTACTACTCAGTGTTTACTTTTCTCTCCCAATACATTCACCTCGCCACACCCCCGTTTTAATACTGTATTACAGTACAAGATGCCGCACTTAACGGCATTTTTAAGAGATCCTTGAGCGTAGTTCCTCAACAAGAAAATTTATACAGTGAAAGGGAACGATTGTCGTCGGGAACAATAAGCCGTCATCAATTTAGATGGCGGGCGCTCAACAATCCATAACAATCGTCTCTTAGAAGCGCAGCGGTATCTTTTCATTGTCGCACCCCGCGTGAAGTTTCGTTTCGAATGGAATTCCAATTACACGGCCTTGTAAGCCGTCGATGATTAATCTTAATAATTAGCTCAAGAATTCCTAGTTTGTTTCGTTTTGTGAACAAATGACCGCGAAGGCAAGGAATGGTTGGGAGGGCAACAACAAAGGTTGTTTGACCTTTCCTAAAGCTGAGCCTCGATTCAATTCTCCTCACTTTGTGTTCTACTTTTTTGGAGGTGCGCGTGACCAATTCAGTCCATTTCAAGTCTGCTTTTAAATTGATTCGCCACACCCAGCATAGTGGGCTCTTCCTTCAAACCTTTCCGATTTCCCGGCTTGAATCTGCTTCATGCGTTTCACTCACTCTGCAGGCTTTCGTGTGTGCATTTCGGAGGAAGAACCTTTTTATTCTCACCGTACGTCGCACTTTATAATCTTAGTCTGAAAGTTACTTGAGCAGTGTACGTGTTAAGAGAAAGTTAACTTCGGGTGCTTTCTGAATGAAAGTGATGGTGAAGTTTTTGATGAATTGCCGAATTTGGTGTTAGCTATTTGCATGCCCTAAGGGAATATAATGGCCATACCTTTCCAAATTGAATTATCCTCTTCGAACTCCCTTTCGATAGGGAAAATCTTTCATTAGATGACGATTCTGTCAGTTTAACAAGGAACTCTAGTAACTATCAGCCAAAATTTGTAATTCGTTTTGGAAATCGGTGCATTGATAGTGTATAAACATTATGAAAATTAGTTTTCATTTCCCTTGAATATATTAGGATATAGGGGATGTTAGGAAAGCATAGTTTCCATTCAGAAGTATAAAATAATGACAGATAACGAAAATGTAAAAATCAGCAAACACTGATATAGAATAATCTCTTGTTTATTGATAATTGTACAGTTTAGTTGTTTCCTAAGGTAGCTAGAATACGTACTTTATTTTTATATTACTACATCCCTCTTGCATAAGTGTTCTACCTTTTGGTAGGTTCATGTGCCTTTATATTCCCAACACAACGCCATTTCTTTCGCTTCCTAGTAACCTACCCCACCCTTTACGTCATCTAACAACTTTTGTCCTTGTCTTCCCCTTGTATTCTCCCCTCAATTACATTCTTCAGCAATCCCTCTCCAATCAATATTTGACCCACCCATTCCCTCTGTCCACGTTTAATTACTTACCGTATCCTTCATTCCATTGTTTAAACCAACATCTTGTAGCATTCCAAGAACATTCAAATACAGAAAGAAAGAGAAAATAAACCAACCTTGCAAAGGTTCAAGTCTTCAATTAGTTAATAATCAATTTTAATGGAAGAATGAAACTTTGTTACCAAAGGTAATATTACCTTCGCTATCTCTTGTATACGTCACTTGGTGCGTTAGGATGTAATGTATATGTATCAGATGAATACGAAGTAAATAACATATGATTTTATTCCGTGAATAGGTTACCCATTTCTTCCCATAAATAAGACCAGGAAAGGAGTAACGAAACCAGACATTTTCGAATGGGTACAATTGAATTCACGATTGGTAGCAATGGCGAATAAAAGCATTCATCTTCAAACCAAGATTGTAGGAAACTTCATTCGGTTTCCCATCGTGAGCACATGCTGCAGACGTTATTGGGGCACTATGAGGGCACGTATTACGGAACATAGCCCGAAATTTTGAAAGATAGTAAGAGATCCACCGTTACCAAATATTTGCCTCCGATACGCCTGCAATCGGGACAAATATTGATGCAACCATTTCGGTTCTCAAGAGATATTGTTCCTTTCGAATCTCGGCTGTACACACCACGTCGTACCGTACAAATGCGATGAATAATATGTACTAACAAGTGATGCAATCTGGAGACCTGTTTTGCCCAAGGGATGTTACGCAATGCAACTCGGATGCAAGGGAGAGCTACCCGGGGGTTTATCTCCCTTTCGGTAGCATTTCTCCTCCCGGAGTGCACCTTATCTTTCCTCTGGACGTGATTCACCGAACCCCGTGCTTTCATTTCCTCCAAAATATTTATCCACCAAATCTCTAACCCTTGGAATCCAGACCGGCGCCTATAACAGTGCGATAAATTTTTCATGCGTTTCCATGGCGATGGGGAAACATCCCGAGGCGTCTCCCATATTCGTGAATGGATGACTGTTTCCAGCAGCCTTTTATATCCCTTTTCAATTTTTTCCCTCCGTTAAAGAAACGCCGTCGCCGGTCCGTAAATATTTAGGGTGTTAAGTGCAAGGGGAGCTATTTATATCACTGCTTTGTATTTATAAGGTTTCCTAGGTTTTTCTACCTCGTTCTGCCCCGAAATATTTTCATATCGACTTAGAGTTGTCATCGATGCTCATTCAGGTATCTCAAGTTAATACTTTGAAGTTCATAATCCTTTCGTACCGATAGCATATGATCAGTTATTATCGATACGTACATACATTAACCAACTTAAAGGTCGCGCAAATCTATTAAAATAATGACCGCATGACATTATTGACACATATAAGTTTATGTATTCATCCATCCAATATCAGTTACTTAAAGGAATAACAGTTGTGAAAACATGACCGGGACTCGAAACCAGGTCTCCTACCTTCTGGGCTGGTATGAAAACCACTGAACTGCTATGCCGCTTCTGTTAATTCCATGAGAAATACAGGCGTATTTCGTTTTCGGCTTTCTTAGCAGATCTATTTCCTTGTGGGGAAATTTAATCGGTGAACATGGTCCTACGGAATTGTGACATGTACCGCAAAAGAAGAAAATTCGATGCAGATTCCCAATTTGATCACAGAATGCCACTTTTGATTCGAAATCGCCGAGGCTGAACCCTAAAAGATGCCGGATTTTCTTAACATTTTGCGATTTTGATAATTATAATACCATTGATGAATCATCCCCATAAAATCCAATGCCAATTGTTGAAGTCGTGATTTATCACAATTTCGTACCGATTTCAGTCTGAGCTAGCAAGTCTTACGATAAAAAGAGCAAATAAATTTTTACTATGAATCAAAAAGGCAGTAAATAAAAACGAAGTATGTGGATGCATAGAGAGAGGAAATGATTTTGGTAGTTATTACTACATCCACCCTCAAACCCCCCATCGTTGGGCCACTGATCCGCAAAATAACGTAAACCACTACAAAAACTTCATTATGGTGATATTAATTTCATCGTAATAAAAACATCTGATGATTGTGATTATTATAATTGTAAAACGACAAAGTCCATTATCTGCCGTCTAATAGCCAAACTACAAGATGCATTACCCAAGAAGTCTTTAGAGGGGCTCATGCGGTCCGCTTTGTTATCTTGGAAATCCCTGGCCTACACTTAGAATTTGTCGGATGTCGTAAGAATAGGTATACGAATCACAATACCCTAAAGATATGCACGCCATGAGTAAGGGTTAAACTTATGGAAGCTGTCAAAAGCCGTAGACTGCGTGATATTCATGTCTCAGTGCGTTGAAGTGCATTCTACAGAATGTCCGTGACCGATTGTAACACTTTATTCTAATTTGTATCATTCGACGAATAATGCCTTTTTCCATACGTCCCACATTTCGACCGTTTAATCCCTGTCATACTGTCATCTTCGTCATGCGCTGGAGAAAAATCAGTGTCAATGCCTCAACGGCCATTATGCAATTCGAATGAAGATGAGGAAACGTTTACTCGAACAGGTGTGCCCTGATGGCGCCTTTTAGGGAATTGAGTGATTCAGATGAGACCAAACAAGGAAAAGGAGGTGGAATTATTGTTTTTATTGCGTTCTTTCTTGTTCATGTTAACCCAACGAGAAACATTTGAAAATTATTGACTGGGACACGAACCCATGTCCTCAATTTCCGGGGAGATGTTCTAACCGCTTACCTACTTTTACCATGCTGACATACTGTTACATTACATAAGTATTCTACAATGAAAGCAAAGACTTAGTAATTTTCCACACTAAAATTTTAGTGTGGAAAATTACTAAGTCTTTGCTTTCATTGCCAGAAGATGTAAGTAATCTTACGAAACCGGTCGCAGCAGAATAAATTTTAATGTGGAAATTTACTAAGTCTTTGCTTTCATTTTCACACGCCTAACAACATCGATTTTATAAGTATTCTACCTTTCGATAGTTTCATGTGTCAAAGAAAAACGGACATGAAAGAAGTCTGACCAGGACACGAACTAGGAATCTTCCGCTATCCGGGCAGATGCTTTATCCAATTAAGCTGCGAACCAATGGCTCGATAGCTTAATTGGATCTCTATTTTTTCACGTCCGTTTATCCATGGGATTTCTCCTAGGTGCACGCCTAACGTGCAAATTTACCTTTCCCCTTTTCCTTTTAGGCTCTAGTGCCTTAATATTCCCTACTCAACGCCATTTCTTTCGTTTCTTGGTAACTTACCCCACCCTTTATGCAATCTAATAACTTTTGTCTCTGTCTTCCCCATCTGCTTTTTCCCTTGGATTCTTCCCTCAAAAACATTCTTTAGCAACCCTCTCCCCGCAATATTTTGGCCCTCCCATTTCCTCCGTCGACGTTTAATTACTTCGATTGAAATCCTCTCTTCCCCAACCATCTCTAGCACTTCTGTGTTAGTTTTTTTCTGGCAACCAAACTTACACTTTCCACTCTACGCCACACCCACATCTCGAAGGCTTCTAATAATTTCATGTCCTCCTTTCTTAACGGCCATGTTTCACATCCATACAGAAAACACTCTCGCTCAAGGATTTTACCAATCTTTTTTAATTCCTTTGTCAAGACCTCTAGTCATCAGTTCCCTTCGCTTCACGAAAGCTTCCTTGGACAATGATACTCTCTTTCGAACCGCTCTTTACTGATAGAGGAAGATAGTTAGTGAGTATTGGTATACATGAAATGTTGTTTCTCTTCATCAATGGACATATTATGGTGATTCGTTCCGGTTTTTCGTTTTTTCTACAAATTTTTTTTCTTTTAAGGAATTTCTAAGTGAAATTAATGGTTATATTTGGTTTTAAATGTTTGTTTTTGTTTGGTTTTGAACATTTTAGCATCGAAAAACTTAGATATCAGGATGGGATCCTTACCCCAGATTATTCATGAATGGAATGATTTTTCGCATATAAGTATGCATCTAAGTCAATTGTAGCTATGAATACTTCACAACAGTGTGAACATTAATTTGAAGCATTTTGGAGGGTCGAAGCCTTGATTTATGTCTTTTCCAGAAAATATTCTCATTGCGTGTACTGGCAGTTGACGAAGATAAGGAATCTTATTAGAGTAAGCTGGTGAGAAATTTTGATGAAGTCGATATCTTTTGAAGATATCTGTCTAAAGAGAATGTAGGTAGGAAAATTTGAAACACTGTGTTATGAAGGTAGGTCTTAAATTTTTCTAGTAATGGGTCCCTCGCAAATATATCACGTGGTCCAGTCTTCAGAATGCAGCTGTATTTAGACGTCTCGATTTTTTTTTCCTTTAACCATATGTAATTTTATAACGAATCCTCTATGAATACATGTTTATTTTTGCTTATATAACACTGTTTCGTCACCTACTAGGAAGTTAAAAATTCCAAACAATATATTTACCTGCTATGGCGCCAAAATGATTTTCGCTTAAGACGTCAGAACGATACATTCCCGACTTCGATGAAGACAATGTTATCTTCCTCAAACTCTAAAGGTTTTGCGGTCCTTGAAAAGAGAAATAATGTCGATTAAACCTTAATTTGACTCGTCATTGGATCAGCAACGTGATCTGAAGGAAGTTCTAATTAATTAATTTTTAAAACTCTCAGTCTTTACAAAATTTGTATTGAAAACAACACTTGCTTCATCCTTCATACAACACCTACAAATTAAATAAATACGCCGACATTCTTAAAGTCCAACATGGAATTTCATCCGATTTTTTAATTACTAATATCCACTAAAAGAATGGATTGAACGGATGAAATTCCTTAGGAATAATGGGTGGATGAACGGTTTACGCTGTGTATAGGTGGACTTTTTAATGCAAAATTTCGATGAAAAGACTTATACTTGACCTATAATATTGAGGGAAAGGTGAATGGCCCTTTTGCAGTTAATATTCATGTAAATTTTGCATGTAAATCACCTACACTATGTCGGAATGGGTAACGCGGATTATCTGCATGCAAAAATCTATTCTGGCTTTCTCAGTTCTTAGAAGCAATTGAGGCAGACGTTACTAAGTGAACTACTTTAAGGCAATGAGTCAAAATGCCTAATGACTTAATTAGGTTGTCCAAAAAATGCTTAATTTGTACGCACTTTTATCTTCAAGCAAAAAAATATAGAACGAATCCTATACTAATTCCTTTCACCCTTTATCGGTCATGTTTGAACTCTACTCCCAACGCTTAATTTCTATTATAAGAATTTCCTCGCTTAGTTTATGAGTCTGCCCTAATTGCACTAACTTTCCTAATGAACGGTTAATCTTCGCGGATCTTTTAATTCCCTTCGCTTTTATCACAATCGATATTTAATCCCCAAAGTTTTCTCCCTATCACGGTCACGCGTGCAGCGAAGAAATTCCTCGCGTGAGGCGTGCATTTCTGCTCTCAAAATGGGGCAACGGGAGCCGCGAGGGCATTGGGATCCGAGTGATTGCGTGTTGGCGTTCAATGCACGGACGGCCAAGACGGTGAATCATCTCGACCTGCGAGAGCTAATTCCATTCACGGAATGGACTGGTGGTGTGGGCTTCCCTTCTGGAAATGTTCCGCCCATTTGTTAGCTCTGATGCTGCAGTCTCGGGGCCTGCGGTTGTCGATTTTCATTAAGTTTTCGATTGATCGAAATCGTTCTTACTTATGACGTCACCCTTCTCTCCATCCACTGAGTTAATTGTATTGTTTTGGATGGTCAAACACGTTTAAATATTTCTGTATCTGTCTGTCAGCGAAAGTACTTCTCCATCTGTCTGTCAATTACATCTTCAACCCTTCTCCAAGTAGATACTAAAAGTAATGGGGGGGAATGAGGCTTACTAGGTAAGATGAGGAGTGAGGTAGTTTTCGTTTGCACCCCTCACTGATTTAATTAAAACAAGTCTACATTAGTGAAGCACAGTAATATTATTGATAACATTTTTCCTATTCAACGAGAAACGACCAAATGAAAACCATTGCTGAAATATCTAAAAATTCGGTACCTCAAGACACCACATACATGGGAAAGGCTGAGTCTAAACTGAACTTTCTGTCTTATTAAAATAATTAGAATGGATAAGCCTAGAATACAGTACTTAAATGACCAGCTGCCTTGCCTTAACAGAAATCCAAAGAATAGCCTCTATTGCGATGTAGATTGGATTTAAATTGCTATTTGTGATGACGAAAGACTTGCTGGATCTTATTTGACAGTCTCGGACTAATTAATAAGAGTTACAACGACCATATCGTATACAAGCTAATAAGTAGCGCAATATATGTCGCTTGTCTTAACTTCTAAGCGAGAATATCTCGGTGGAAGGAAAGGTCAAGGGGAACAAGTTGAAACACTGATAATGAAAGAGAATTCATTCGTTAGTTGGAGGGGAAACGCGATCTTATTCTCGTGAACATATTTTTATCATCTCTGATTAAGGCAACCTGCTTGCCCATATTCGGCTTCATCTGTTTATTTCCAAGAAATTTGCACCATTAGATCTTGCATTTGGTATGATCGGTCTTATGCCAATAAACGCGGATTTGATTTGATTATGCGACGGTTATCCTCATAATGACTCTGGAATAGATTATTGCATTTGCAAACAGACATATACGTATTCAAATATTCACGCACGCATGGGATTTGACCCCAAAGTAAAGATTTGTAAATATAGAAGGTGACCATCTCGGCTGATATTAATGTATGTTATAATGAAATGTAAATTTGGATTATTTGCCAACGACATTGGCGTCGTTGTCATGATAATTTTGATGATTTTCAGGGAATAATTGGACATAACGAGTGAATGCTAATGAAAGTTTGTCGTTTAATTGAAATTAGAGGTGAAACATTTTCCTAACATTATATAATTAATCTTCAACATCAGAGAAGGGTTTTGGGCCTCCGGGTAGCCATGTAGGTATTCAGGGAATAATTGGACATAACGAGAGAATGCTAATGAAAGTTTGTCGTTTAATTGAAATTAGAGGTGAAACATTTTCCTAACATTATATAATTAATCTTCAACGAGGTATGCACCAGCTTCCGGTTCCGGTAATTACTAAGGTTCTTACTAACATGCTTTATCTTCTAAACTAATGAAGAATGCATTATATTTGGTCTCGAGATACTCGAGTCTCGAATATACACGTCTGTCAGCTGTCAAGAAATTTATCGTCGCAGAATCGCTTCGACTTTTTTTTATATTGGAAGTTTTCTTCTGAAGACAGCTAAATGAATTCAGCATTATAATGCAAGTGAATCGAAGACATAATACGGAAATACTGTAATCGGTTCATGGCTGTTTCTTGTGGTATTCACAGGTAGTCAGTGTCAGTTGGAGGGTGTGCCACTTTGAATATATCATTCAGCACTATTTTGTACTACTCAGTGTTTACTTTTCTCTCCCAATACATTCACCTCGCCACACCCCCGTTTTAATACTGTATTACAGTACAAGATGCCGCACTTAACGGCATTTTTAAGAGATCCTTGAGCGTAGTTCCTCAACAAGAAAATTTATACAGTGAAAGGGAACGATTGTCGTCGGGAACAATAAGCCGTCATCAATTTAGATGGCGGGCGCTCAACAATCCATAACAATCGTCTCTTAGAAGCGCAGCGGTATCTTTTCATTGTCGCACCCCGCGTGAAGTTTCGTTTCGAATGGAATTCCAATTACACGGCCTTGTAAGCCGTCGATGATTAATCTTAATAATTAGCTCAAGAATTCCTAGTTTGTTTCGTTTTGTGAACAAATGACCGCGAAGGCAAGGAATGGTTGGGAGGGCAACAACAAAGGTTGTTTGACCTTTCCTAAAGCTGAGCCTCGATTCAATTCTCCTCACTTTGTGTTCTACTTTTTTGGAGGTGCGCGTGACCAATTCAGTCCATTTCAAGTCTGCTTTTAAATTGATTCGCCACACCCAGCATAGTGGGCTCTTCCTTCAAACCTTTCCGATTTCCCGGCTTGAATCTGCTTCATGCGTTTCACTCACTCTGCAGGCTTTCGTGTGTGCATTTCGGAGGGAGAACCTTTTTATTCTCACCGTACGTCGCACTTTATAATCTTAGTCTGAAAGTTACTTGAGCAGTGTACGTGTTAAGAGAAAGTTAACTTCGGGTGCTTTCTGAATGAAAGTGATGGTGAAGTTTTTGATGAATTGCCGAATTTGGTGTTAGCTATTTGCATGCCCAAAGGGAATATAATGGCCATACCTTTCCAAATTGAATTATCCTCTTCGAACTCCCTTTCGATAGGGAAAATCTTTCATTAGATGACGATGCTGTTAGTTTAACAAGGAACTCTAGTAACTATCAGCCAAAATTTGTAATTCGTTTTGGAAATCGGTGCATTGATAGTGTATAAACATTATGAAAATTAGTTTTCATTTCCCTTGAATATATTAGGATATAGGGGATGTTAGGAAAGCATAGTTTCCATTCAGAAGTATAAANTTTTCCTTATTTACCAGTAATATTTACTTACATTGACTGTAATAAATTATCTATTCCTTATTAAGCACATACAATCGTGCAGATACGTATGCAGAATCATGACCTCAACAATCTGGATGGTAGTTATGGAGATGAGTTGTAAATAAATCAAAATTAAAGAAAATATCGTTGTATTCTGTCAGTTTTCTTGTTTTCCAATCAAAAATTATAGTCTAAGATACGGAAATCCATTAAAACTTTATTGTGGTACTTTTCCCAAATTCAACCAACCATGGTTTCAAATTAATAATCATCAAGAAAAAATGAACTTAATTTGTATTTTAATGGAAATTTCGGAAAAATGATTACGAATTTATAAACGTATAGACTACGAAGATCATAGTGATGGATGATTTTCAATTAATTTACTCGTTGTTGGCGTAACAGTTGGAGTGCTGTCGTAAGCGATTGCCGGAAGAATGTCTTGTTTACGGATGGTGATGGATATCGTACGAGTCTACAAAAAAATCAGCTTATCCCTTCCCGACACACGAAGTCACGCACGATATGAACAGCTACGGGTTTATTTAAGACGGATCCCCGTCTTTTTTTACATTTACTTCACTGTTCTCCGTTTACCTCCGACTTCTCTTTGCGTGTGGGTTTCGCCTATATTTTCTCCGTTTATCAGAAATGTTATCCATACCGACCAACCGTGGCAATTCTTGCGTTCCGTGGGGCTTTTCGTCGAAAGTTTGGTGTCTTATCTAAAGGAAAACTTTGCCGTAATGCACTCGCGTAGAGAAAAATAGAAAACCCTAGATCTCCACTCCATTTAAATTTCCTTCCCGCCGGCAAAATTTCCTGTGGTAGGTGACGAATTGGCAGGGTAAAATCTCGTGACAACCTTCCTCTCTCTCTAGGTTTGCGTGCGCACTAAGAAATTGGTCAAAAGATATCTTATTTTCACTTCTAAACTTCCTCTCTGGTACTCACAAACTTATCCGTTATTCTTTTCCTTGTGAAGATATTGTAGTTTCTATGTATGATATGTAGATATTTTCGTTTGGGTGCTCATAGTAATTCTCCCATAATGGGTTTTTTGGTATAGTTAAAAAAGTACTCAAGCATGTAGCGTAAAGACAGATGAAAGAGTTTTCGAATATTATTGTTTAGTATATAGTATTGTTAAAAGTGCTTCGACAGCTTAGGTCATTTCGCACATGGTCTCCCACCGGGAATCGAACCCGGGACCGCTTTCACCGAAGTCGAACGCGTTGCCCACTTGGCTATCCGGGAGACTAATATTATTGTTTCCTTTCCTTGTTGTATGAGGTATTTTAATGGAAAGTTTATTTGGAAGCATAGATTTAATTTATGGGTAAAATCCTCTGTGTGGAGGGGTTTGTTGCATGGGTGTAAAACGTGAACTTTAAGAAGAGAGGGCACCAAAAGATTCATCAGGATAGATATGGGTATGGCGTAATATGGAAAAGTAAGTGGGATCGATAGAAAAACAAACACAGGGGTGCAAGTAATTGGGCAAAAAAGTGGTAGAGGTGAACCTCAAATTTTCTCTCCCCCTCAATCTTATGCACCACGCAACACGTCGTTCGATTTTTATTGATAAAACCGTACTAGAGATAGTAGGGAAGGAGAGGGTTTCAATTGAAGTAGTTCAACGCCGACAGAGGAAATGGATGGGCCAAATATTGAGATGAGAGGGACTGCAGAAGAATGTTATAAAGGAAAGCATACAAGGGAAAAAGCAGAGGGGAAGACAAAAGTTGTTAGATGGCATAAAGGGTGGGGTAAGTTATTTGGAAGCGAAATAAATGTCATTGAATAAGGTAGAACAGGTCTGTTAATAAGTAGAATTAATTTGCTTACTATCATGAAGTATCTCTCCCGAAAAACTGAAACTTTTAGGAAGAATAGGAAAACAGATTGATATAGTAATCAACGGATGCTATCATTTAACTTATTGAATTATCTACAAAAAAGTTTTCCGCTGTCGACAAAAATTCTCGGTCTTGCTCTGGTCATTCTTTTCGCATAGTATCAGAGAAACTAATTGGGTATTTTAGGTAAAGTGTATTAACAACAACCTCTGCCATACGCCATTGGCGGCTCGCGGGGTATAAATTCAAATATACAGTAATAGAAATATGTCTCCAATCCTATCACACATTATTTAATTTAATTGTTTTCAGTTACATTTCTTTCGCGAAAAATTTTATCGTTTCAAAAATTCAAATTTTGAAATGTACTCCCTGCCACATCCCGAAAGTCTTTTCGTTATGTATGTGTGTAGATTTAGAAAAAAAAACGTTACATGTAGATTTTTATGCAAGTTATGTAATGTTAGTTATCTTAAGCACTAACTTCCGTTGAACTCTTCCGAAATGAATTCGTTAGATGATTCGGTAAACAAACCCTTTGGCAACGGCATGTTTACGAATTCAAACGAGTTCCAGTGATGGCTGAGCTGCTTCTGAGAGTGCTTCCAAAATGAATGCAGAAGCTTCATTGAGGATTGCTGTACATTTTGAAGCTCATGAAACTGTTGGCGTAGTTCTAAAGAATCGTTGAGTGTGAGAGACATGAGTGGTTGATATTCCGAATCCAAATGCGCCCTCACCAGCAAAGAGACACAACAAGTTGTAATCCTTTGGACGGCACGCGACGCGCCTCTTTTTATTGTACTTTTCCGTGCATGTTTTTCAAAAGCTTGAACTGAGAGGCTGTCACGTATCTCACTGGCTTGTTCAGTGGAAGTTACATCACGATGCATTTTATAATCATTTTTTTAGAGATAAATCGAAAACGCCCGCGTCTCCCTCGTTTGTCTCTGACAGGTGTTAAATTTGTATGGCGTTACATTTGACTGGTGAAATGGAGCAGACGGCGAATCTTTCTTTGCCCAGTTTAAGCAAATTTGTACGTGCGTTTCTGAACGTTCATGACCTAATGATGGATTTTATTTTGTCGATCTACTTTTTAATAATAAATAGTTTGTAAATTCCGTAGGCATGAAGCCCGCAAGAGCAAAGACAAACGTACGCAGGCCTTTAACGAGAAAAATCTGCTCACAACAGAAAAATAAAAAATAATACAAAATATAAGAAAAAAATAAAAGAAAATAATAAAAAATAGACATTGCAATTCCAGTAAAAACGAGCGCGATCTCCGAGAGGTATATCGGAATATTAGAAAAAGCTTTACAAGAAAGTAATCACTAAAACAGATAATTACTTCTGGTCGTTATTTCCGGATAGCATCAGAGAAACTAATGCATAACTGTTCTACCTCTCAGTAGGTACATCTGTCTTAATATTTTCTATTCGACGCAATTTATTTCGTTTTCTACCCCTCTATGTCATGTAACAACTTTTGCCTTTGTCTTACCCTCTGCTTTTTCCCAAGTAGTCTACCCTCAATTGCGTTCTTTTTATCCATTTAACACCAAACCCGTATCTTAAAAGACTCTAATCTTTCGAAGTCCTCCTTTCTTAAGATCCACACAAAGGATCAATTTACTGGATAAATTCAGAGAAAGCACGTTTAGAGATGATGTAGCAGATATAATGCGTTCACCATGCTACATAGGCCGTTCCGATAATGCGAGAAAGATCAGAGGAATAGATGCCAGCGCAAATAGATTCAAGGACTCATGTTTTTTCCGCGAACGATACGCGGAAGTAATCGATTAAGGAAATAGAGTCATGGTGCATGCACCCCCTGCCACACGCCGAAAGACGGCTTGCAGGGTACAAACATAGACATAGACGTTTCACACCCATATAGAAAAACACTTCACACAAAGGATTTTACCAATCTTTTCCTGTTTCCTATATCGAGTTAAGATCAACCAAATTGAGAGCTCTTTTGAAGGGTTGGATATTCGCGAATCACTGAATGCCAAGTTCTGCAAACAGTTTAAATCGCGCACATTTCGACGTTCCATTTGCGAAACTCCAGATTCTTGCTCCGCTCCGCTCGTGAATATTCGGTTGTTACGTTGTCAGGGTTACGACAAACTGTCATCATTCAAGAAAGAGCGATATGCTTCGTAGGTTCGAAGAAGAAATGGCGAGTAAAAGTTCTCCTTCTGAATATTTAATTACCTCGAAGAAAGTTCCACAATTAGCGAGAGAGCGTGTCGAAGTGGAGCGGATATCCCATCGCTGGGATCCCCCATAATGAGAATTATGGGGGATCTCGCGCTATGAATACCAATTAATCAGACTCAGCAACAACTGTTGTTTTCCGTTCAACGGGACGTTCAACGAACTTTTTAGTTTTGATTTTGTTACATTCGCAAAGAAGGGTGTGGTATCTTGGAGTCACCCTCATGAATGCTTTACCATGGGGTACTGTTAAAGTAGGCGTTGTCAAGTGGGGTTGGTTAAACATTATTCATATTTACCGCTCCATTTTTTATTGACATGCTTGTTGAAATGTAAATGCAAGGCTATTCCTTTTCCTTGCAATTATTGATTTTCGAAATTTTTGTTCTCTTTTTACTGTTACACTTTTTTTACTTTTTACAGTCCTACGTGTAGCTTCTCGTTCATTTGGTAGCATCAGTATTTAAAGGAAAATGAGTTCTTGATATGGTAATCATATTAGTATAATCCGTTATCAAAGGTTACATTGAAAATTGTTACTCTCTTTTAACATCTAATTTTCGCCATTATAGATTCGAAAGATCGTATGGGATTTAAGGAAAATGAAAAAGGAACGAAATGTGAGAAAAATTTTGCTGGTAAAAAAAAACTAACTCTTCACTTCGGAAAACGTAATTTTTCCTGCGTGAAATCTCCTAAAAAGAAGGGTTTGTGGAAACCTGTGAGCTCTACTAAAAGTTTTAAATAAAATTTGAAAATAAGACAGAAGATTGTCCAAAACCAACCTGAAAATCAAAAACAGAATATGGAAATGCACTTTCATACATACAGTAAAAATAACAATAGATGTTGTAATTAAATCTTTAAAAAAACGACACTAAGAAATAGAATAAAGTGATAAGGATCTTGGAAATGAAANATACTAAAAGTAATGGGGGGGAATGAGGCTTACTAGGTAAGATGAGGAGTGAGGTAGTTTTCGTTTGCACCCCTCACTGATTTAATTAAAACAAGTCTACATTAGTGAAGCACAGTAATATTATTGATAACATTTTTCCTATTCAACGAGAAACGACCAAATGAAAACCATTGCTGAAATATCTAAAAATTCGGTACCTCAAGACACCACATACATGGGAAAGGCTGAGTCTAAACTGAACTTTCTGTCTTATTAAAATAATTAGAATGGATAAGTCTAGAATACAGTACTTAAATGACCAGCTGCCTTGCCTTAACAGAAATCCAAAGAATAGCCTCTATTGCGATGTAGATTGGATTTAAATTGCTATTTGTGATGACGAAAGACTTGCTGGATCTTATTTGACAGTCTCGGACTAATTAATAAGAGTTACAACGACCATATCGTATACAAGCTAATAAGTAGCGCAATATATGTCGCTTGTCTTAACTTCTAAGCGAGAATATCTCGGTGGAAGGAAAGGTCAAGGGGAACAAGTTGAAACACTGATAATGAAAGAGAATTCATTCGTTAGTTGGAGGGGAAACGCGATCTTATTCTCGTGAACATATTTTTATCATCTCTGATTAAGGCAACCTGCTTGCCCATATTCGGCTTCATCTGTTTATTTCCAAGAAATTTGCACCATTAGATCTTGCATTTGGTATGATCGGTCTTATGCCAATAAACGCGGATTTGATTTGATTATGCGACGGTTATCCTCATAATGACTCTGGAATAGATTATTGCATTTGCAAACAGACATATACGTATTCAAATATTCACGCACGCATGGGATTTGACCCCAAAGTAAAGATTTGTAAATATAGAAGGTGACCATCTCGGCTGATATTAATGTATGTTATAATGAAATGTAAATTTGGATTATTTGCCAACGACATTGGCGTCGTTGTCATGATAATTTTGATGATTTTCAGGGAATAATTGGACATAACGAGTGAATGCTAATGAAAGTTTGTCGTTTAATTGAAATTAGAGGTGAAACATTTTCCTAACATTATATAATTAATCTTCAACATCAGAGAAGGGTTTTGGGCCTCCGGGTAGCCATGTAGGTAACGCTTTCGCCTCCGGTGAAAGCAGTTCCGGTTTCGACTCCCGGTGGGTGCTCACTTACGAAATGACTTTAGGTGTCGAAGCACTTTTAAGAGTACTACTACTAGCACTCGGAGACAAAACAAAGTATATATGATGATGGTAATGATAACAACAATTATAGCAACTACAGCAACAACAACGATGATGATGATTATAATAATAGTAACATGATGATGATTATAATATCAATAACATGATATTGATTAAATTACAATAATAATAATAATAATCGCCAAGTACACAAAGTTAGTGATAACTACCACTACTGAGAAGAGATTTATTTGTGCGTTGCTCGTATTTCTACCGGAAAATTCGCACTTGAAGTTGGCCTCTTAATGAAATGGAGAGAAAAATCGATGGGGTCCACCTTTGAAATCGATCATTCATAGAGTTTTAGGGTAACATTTCATGGCGTCTCATAGCTTTATTTGCAAATGATAATTTAGGCTGGCACGTGTGAGTAAATGAGATTAATGGACAATGCGGGAAATGGGCCGCTATAAATGGTGTAGAGATAGCGTGATTCCGTGGGCCCCACCCTTCTGTTTTCCTCGCTATATATTTTTGCGATTTTGAAATTTGCTCATAGCG